>JAUZTB010000065.1:14424313-14435766 GCA_034780895.1 Rhynchobatus australiae
AATGTGGGAGGAAACCGGAGCACCTGGAGGAAACCCACGCAGACACAGGAGAACGTACAAACTCCTTACAGGCAGCGGCGGGAATCGAACCCCGGTTGCTGGTGCTGTAATAGTGTCGTGCTAACCACTACGCTACCGTGCCACCCGGTTTCTTTCTTGTAAAGATTGTGTACAATTTATGTTTTTGTTTTTCTTGTGAATGCTGCTTATATGATCCAATGTGCTATGATGCTGCTGCAAGTAAGTTTTTCATTGTACCTGTGCATACATGTACTTGTGCAAATGACAATAAACTCAACTTTGACTTTAAAGGAGAGAACTTAAACTAGAGGCAAAGTTCTGGTGCTAGTTTTTAACCTAACAGTATACACGGAAAATGTGACATAGAGGCAAGAAGCAGATGATTCAGGCAAGCCTATCAGTTACATGATGTTTAGATCAGGTGAAAGAAAACTCTTTTTTAAATGCATTAATCACATAAAGAGGTGTTTTGTATACGTTTTAAAGTGTTTCTGCCCAAATACTACTGAAGTCTCATCCAGCAGAAAGTTAGGCTGGGCACTCCCTGTCACCATTCACTTTAATGTGAGTAACGATTCCCCATCGTATTTGTCATCAACTTGAGAAAAGTCTGATCTGACATGATCCTATTGGATGGTGGAGCAGGCTCAAGGCACAGAAATGTTCCTACTTATTATGTTCTTTATCCTCTTAAATTGTGTGGCACTGAAAGTGGTGGATTCTATGTGATATGAAGTGCCTATGTTGGGACATTTAAAACATGAAAACCAATTCCTCTCACGGTCATGCTAATGTATAAAAAATCTTATTGCTGGCAGCACTGAGCAAAGACTGAAGCACCAGTGCACTGATACCTTCAGGTCACTGATGTCTTGATGTGGCTCTAATGCTGCCACTGCCCATAGGAGCACATGGTGTAAATGGCTCGCTCAATATATCGGGGGTCCCTATCTGGAGACCTGGGTACCATTGCCACCCTTCTTCTCTCGACACTGTCACCACAGTCCACATTTCTGCTATCCCTCCCACTATTTTCAGCTTTGGATGACATAGTGAGGGCTCCTTATTAGCCCTGACTTGTTTTCAATGACTAACATGCCACAGGCACTTGAATAGTGACAGTAACTTCTTACTCAAATAGGTCTGGGCTTAACACTTAAGGAGAAGAAACAACCATAACAATTTCTTAAAAGAATGCCCCAATTTTGTGATATTTTTATATATGACACCCAGTTTGGCATTAGAGTAAATTATGGCACCCATTTAGTGCACCAAAAATGCACAAAGTCTAATTTATAGTCAATTGTGTGTCCAGTACAGAAAAGGGCTGCTTGGCTCAACTATTCACTGTTGACATTTGTGATATGCAAATACCTCTTTCTAAGTCTTTTCATCAACTCTATTCTTCATCACTTTACTAAATTGTGTCATTTTCCTTTGAACATTTTCATGCTATTTGTCTCAACTGCTCCCTCTGGAAGCAAATTACAAATTTCAACCATTCTTTGGTCAAAAAGTTTGTCCTGAATTCCCAAATGAAATTATTTGTGACTTCCTTACATTTATAACATCTATATTTGAATTCCCAACACAGGGTACATTTTCTCTGTGCCTATTTTATCAAACTATTGCAGCATTCTAGAGACATCAATTAGGCCTCTTCAAAGCTTTTATTCTTTTCCAGAGAAAAGAGCCCCAAACCATTCAAGTTTTTGTTTCCCTCTTCTAACATTTATAATCACTCAGCTCTTCTGCCATTCTTGCAAACTCTCCTTCTTTTATGCACATGATCAAACCATTTCCTGTCACATGACAAGTCCTTCCTGTCACATGACAAATTACTATAGCAAACCAGCTTTAATTAAGCTGTTTAACACATTAACTATTGGCATGTGTGATTTTTAACAACATTAGTGTGCATATCACAAAGTTTTAATAAAATAAGTACAGTGCATAGTATCACCCTTCTCAACTGATCACAAAGTTCTTGTACAGTTCTACATCACAGTACAAAAATGACTCAAAATACCCTGCTCTTCTTGAAGAAATTATTCATTCAGTTTAGCAAAAGTCTTCCCAATTACAAAATTTATGATTCAAAAGATTTAATAAACAAAACTGCTCATTTCGTCTCTCAGCCTCCCTACTCCTTTTTCCTCAAAGATTCACTTAAAATGCATCTCTTTAACCAGTTTTTGGTTGTTAATCAATTAGCTCTTTTAGTGTCCTTGTGATAAACATTACCTGATTTTCTGTGGACACCCTTGAAGCATTTTAGTGCATTAGATACACTACATAAATGCAATTTATTTCCCCCTTCTAGTCAAGCCAGTCAAACCATGAGAGCATTCCCTCTCACATCTTTCCCCTTTCATACCCCTCACCAACACAACCACACTGTAAACCTCGCTCCAGCACTGTTTATGCAACACAAGCTCCAAATAATCAGGTCTCACCCCATGTTAACGCAGCTCATTTTGGTGGAGTTAGGTGTCAATATATGGCAATTTAAATCACTGCTGTCTAAACACAGCATAGGGAGAAGTCCAGATTCTCTTTTTTGAAAATCTTTTACAGGTCTCCTAGCAACAGGGACTGTTCAGTGTGGGAGCAAAGGTCAACATCCTGTATCTGTGTAAACAATGCAGCCAGACAGAAACTCTCAGTGATTTCCATCATCAAAGTAAACGTGATTGCACATTGTACAATAGCAGCAGGACAAGCAATCTGGGGACCTGAACTATGATCCAGATAGATGGGTTTGAATCACATCGTGGCAGTTAGGGAATTTAAGTTAAATTAATCAAGTAAAATGTGGAATTAAATAAAGTCTGGAATCTGGCCATTCTGTTGATTGTTCTAAAAACCCATCTGGCTCAGTAAAGTCCATTAGGGAAGTGAACTTACCTCATGTGGCCTGTATGTGAATCCAGACTCAGCAACGTGGTTGACTCTTAGACTCAGAGAGTCATAGAGTCATACATCATGGAAACAGCCCTTCAGCCCAGCTCGTCCATGCTAACCATCTAAGCTAGTCTCATTTGCTCGCATTTGACCAATATCCCTCTACACCTTTCCCATCTGTGTACCTGTTTTTTTAAATGTTGTTATTGGATCAGCCTCAACGACTTCCTCTGGCAGCTCATTCCATATGTGTACCACCCCCTGTGTAAAAAAAGTTGTCACTCAAGTTCTTATTAAATGATTCCCCTCTCACCTTAAACCTATGCCCCTCATTCTTGATTCCCTTATGCTGGGAAACAGACTGAGTGCATTCACCCTATCTACACCCCTCATGATTTTATACACCTCTATGAATTCACTCCTCAGTCTCCAAGAAATAAAGTCCAACCCTGCCCAACCTCTCTCCCTGTAACCTAGTCCCTCAAGTCCTGGCAACATCCCTCGAGTTCAGGCAGTATCTTAACTGCCACTTGATTTGTCCCAGCAAGTCACTCAAAGAGTGATAGAGAGATACAGCACAGTAACAGGCTCTTCATTCAACCATCAAGCACCCATTTTTTCACACTAATCCAAACCTAACCCATTTTATTCGCTCCATTTTCCAACCAACTCCTCAAATTCTACCACTTACTTGGACACGATGGGCAATTTACAGCAGCTAGTTAACCAAACAATTCACAAGTTTTCGGAATGTGGGAGGAAAACGAAGCACCTGGAAGAACCCCCATGCAGTCACAGAGGGAGCATTCATATTACACATGGACAACACTGGAGGCTAGGATTGAACTCGAGTCGCTGGAGCTGTGTGACCACATCCCACAGTTTAATCTTTAAAATCTGGCAAAAGGGTAAGCTTAAAGTCTATAAACTGCTAGACAGGGGTGAGCTAGAGCAGTAAGGATAGAACTCCAGGGAATGTTTTGTAATGGTCTGTGGCTACCTGCTCATTAACTCATTAAACCACAGAAGGAGATCTTATGGTCAATCATGCATGTGCCAGTTCTTGAGAGACCTATCCAACTAATCATTCCACAAATTCCAGAGATTAGTATTGGATATGAAGGAATTCATTTTATGTTGCTTTGCCATTAAGAATCAATCATTAAGTACTTGGGGAAAAAAATACAGGGCTACAGAGAAAGAGCAGGGGAAGCTGGGCCAACTGGATGGGTTGGGAGAAGTATGATGAACCACTCAGCCTACTTCTGTGTTGTATCGCATGATTAATTCTGTGATTAGCGGATCTACATCAAAGGTACCTTGACACAGCATCTTCTTTAAAGTATACAGGTAGCATGATTCACGTGATCTCTAGAATTCCCTGCACCAGACCCCTTTTGACAATGTAAAATATTATACAAAAGCAGTGTTTACATTTTTAGCGTGAACAAAACTGCTATGTAAGAATACACGTTTCTCTGTTTGTCAATTTGTCCAAAAAATACTCACTTATTACATACATAAATATCAGATTGGATTTCAACAGTTAACTTCAAGATTAATGAGATCTTCAAAGACGTTTTTTCCTCTGTATAACATGTCCAGAATTGGAAAGAGATATTTTTATCTTTTCCCGAATCTGTGTGTGTTGACTTGTAACAGTTGTGGATGGCAGCCAATGAATTGGAACAATCTCAAATCAGTATGCTCTGCCAGGCAGGGTGAGAACACAACGTGGCCTTTAAAAGCTAACATTTGGCCTTTTATGGTAACATTCGTGCATGAACGAAAGGGAAGCAGAGCAATAGAAACAGGAACGTTCAGTTTGGGCAATTTGTTGTTAAACAGAGAGTAAGAATCATCGATTCATAGAATGATGCAGCACTAAAAGCCATTCATCCTTAGTGCTCATACTAGCAAGTAGGAAAGTGACACTGAAGTAAAAGATCGGTCATGATCTCATTGATTGGCAGAATAGGTATGAGGGGCCAAATGGCCTATTCCTGCTTCTATTTCTTAAGTTCGCTACGTTTCAGCTCTTTGAAAGAGATATAAAATTAAGCTCAGTCCCCTGTCTTTCCCCGTGGCCCTCCACAGCATTTCCTCTTCAAATATTTATCTCATTTCAAAGCTATTATTGGTTCTGCTTACATTGCCCTTTCAGGCAGTGCATTCTAGATCATAAACAATGCATTATATTAAATAAAGAATCTTCATTCCACCCCAGTCCCACTCCCTCTACCATTTCTTCCCATCCCCTCACAACCTCAGATTCTCTTGCCAATTATCTTAAAATACTGTCCTTGGTTACTGAGTATTTTAATGATGCGGGAGAGATTAGGTTTGAGGATTAACGTGTGGGATTAAGGAAGGCAGATGGAATTGCAAGGGCACCAGGAGGAAGCAGCAGAATTGAAACTAGCTGATTATTCAGGAAGAACTGGAAAATACCCATATTTGGGAATTCAGCTGAAGTCAGTTCAGGTCAGACAGAGCTTAGCCTTTGTCATCTGCTGCTTTTTCCAGGTTTGACACTGGCAAGTCAGCCAACATCACTGTTAGTAGGTTGCCTGTCAGCTTGGTACTCATCAGATCATTCAACTATGTCAGCTTACTGCTTGTAAGAGAGGTTCAGATGGAAATCTACCCTTCTCTGCAGTCCCTCAAAACACAGTAACTAGGTTCAATAGGACAACTGCAGAGATGTTCCCACTTGTAGGGGTCACCAAAATTAAGAGCCATAAATAAATAGTGAAGAATTCAAAAGAAACTGCCTTACCCAAAGTATGATTAATGTCAACACAAAGAACGAGTGGATTATGTAGCATGGGTAATTTTGAAGACCTATCAGACATTTGGAGGAGAAAGGATAAACTGAAAGGTGGGATAAATAAGAGTGGAAGGAAGATTGCATGTGGAATAAATGCTAGCAAAGAACAGTTGGGCCTAATGCTTGTTACTATGCTGCAAATTCTATCAAATAACCCTTCACAGTGAAAATTATAAATAACTTTGTGTTTGAAGAAAACCTTGGATCTTAAGGGCTGATTCAACTCCTGCACCGAACACTCAGAAGTGGGCAAATAATACACTCCACAATGCTGATATTATTATTATGAAACATCCTGGGCACAATCACATAGGAGTGATTGCCGTAGTTACAACATGTCGGCTAATCATACTCCACCATAAAGCCCATATAGTAATTTTGTTGGGTATGTGTTGAGGAGAAGAGTATACAAGAATAGCTAAGATCTATGAGTCGGCAATTATTTTTAAGTGCAAAACTGCATCTGCATTTAGAGACACAAGCAGATGTTGGAATCTGAAGCAACAAACAATCTGCTGGAGGAACATAAGGAGTCAAACCACAGCTACAGAGGAAAGGAATTTTATGGAAAAGGAATTGCAAATGACAGCATCTGCATTTAATTGGTTACCTGGTAAACTTTGGACAACAAGACAACAATTATATTTACAATTTCATTGTGTATTTAACACTTTGCAGGTTTGGATCATTGCTGTGGGCATCTCTATTGTCTAATGGTTCTATCTGCAGGGTCTGCATTTGTAAATCAAGAACAATTGGGTGGTAAAACAAAGCAGCAAGGACTTTTCCAAAGAGCTCACTCATCTTTATGGACAAACTTTATAGGGTAATAGTTTGACTTTCAGATCAAACTAGGTGCATAGCTGAAAAGTGCATGGGGAAACTCCAACCGGCTAAGTGAAAGGTTTCCCCAGCCAGTAAAGAATGTTTGAATTTCTATTTGAAGAGGTTTACCAGGATGCTGGCTGGATTAGAGGGCAGGTGCTATAAGGAGAAGTTGGACAAACTAGGGTTGTTTTCTCTGAGGGGAGACTTGATAGAAGTTTATAAAATTACAAGAAGCATTGATAGAGTAGACATCCAGTATCTTTCACCCAGGGTCGAAATGTCTAATACTGTAGGGTGTGCATTTAAGGTGAGAGGGGGAAAGCTCAAAGGAGATGTGTGGGGCAAGTTTTTTACACAGAGAGTGGTGCGTGCCTGGAATGTTTTGCCAGGGTAGGTGGTGGAGGCAGATACAATAGAGGCATTTATGAAGCTCTTAGAAAGGCACATGAATATGCAGAGAATGGAAGGATATGGACCATGTGCAGGCAGAAGCAATTAGTGTAATTAGGCATCATTAGCTTAATTAGTTTGACACAACATCATGGGCTGAAGGGCCTGTTTCTGTGCTGTACTGATCTATGTTCTGTGTTCTGTAACAGCATTCAGCAGCTTCCGATCAGTCGGAAGAAGGGTAGCGATTAAAGTTCTTTCTTTTTCAATCTTTTTATTGAATTTCAAATTAATTCAAATTGATGTACTTAACATTAATAATTATGCATATGATACAAAGAGATCAGGATAACAATAATAACAGTTAATATTTATACTCACAAGGAGTAAAATATATAGTCTAGACCTCCCGCACTCTTGCTAGGTGTACATGATGGGAAAAAGAATTGAAAAGAAATTTAATTATATGAAAGAAAATGCCCAAATCAAAAAAAAAGTATAATATTAAACAAAAGCAAACCAACAACTTCAAAGAAAAAAGACTGGAATGATAAAATTAAAGTTCTGTCCTAAGTGAGATAGGTCACTGCTCTGCGGGCAGCACTGGCTCTTTTAACATAAGGTGGCTTTCCTTATACGTCCCCAGCTTCAATTAATAAATCTTGTTACTACCTCCTGATCTCACTTTCCAATCTTCGCTTCTCAATAAAAAATCTAGTTTCAAGCATTTATTACTGACTATTTCAGCCTTTGATTTTTTTATCATTGAAGAAACTGAAAGGCATCAACAAAAATAATAAATCAATGATACCATGGCTCAATGGTAGCACTTCTTCCCTGGGTCAGAAAAGTGAGGATTGAAAACTCCACTCCAGAAGCATAAATCAGACTGATGAATGCAATGTCATTACTGAGGTACTGCACTGTCAGAGGCATATCCTTTCAAATGAGGTATTAAATTGAGGCTGACTCTTTCCTCTCAAGTGGAAATAAAAGATCATGTGGCAGTATTTTAAAAAGCATGGGAGTTCCCTCAAGACCTAGTCTCCTGCGATCTCAAACATTGCCGCAGTTATGTGCCTGAGTTAGTAATTGGTTTATTATTGTCACTTGTACTGAGATACAGCGAAAAGCTTTTGTTTGCACACCATCCAGACAGATCATTCCATACATAAGTACATTGAGGTAGTACAAAAGGGAAATAAAACAGAATGCAGAATGTAGTGGTACAGTTGAAGAGAAAGTGAAGCGCAGGTTTAGAAGTCAAGGTCACAGTCACTTGCAGCTTCCCAGCTCAAGGTCATTCCAGGCTGCTTCTGCTGATCTCTGCCACATCTCACCGTTTTTGCTCACTGCTGCATGAGGGAAGTAACACAAGTGCCATAATTTCCCTTCATCCCACAATGGCAGGCAGAGTAACTACAGGGATTTGATTGCAATGCAGTCTTCCCTAAAGTGCAAGCATTCATATGCTCCACTAATGAACAATACAGCTTTCAAAGACATTCCTTGTCACATCCTGCCCAGAGGGTCAGGTTTGCAGGTCTGTATGGTCTTCTTGCAAAAGAATCATACTTCCTATGGTGGAAGAAAGTTGCGTATGTGTTCTTTTAAGGGATGGCTTCCAGGATCAAAAATGTGAGGCTAAAAGCCCACACCCAAAATTATTTATTTGTTTAATGATAGATTAATAGAGTATTCTGAACTGGAACTTCCATAGCTTAAAATTACACAAGAAACCCCAGCGACATTGTTCCGTGAACTTCGCAATGGAACATCTCAATTTTTAAGAGATTTTTGCAATCTTAGGATGACCCACAACATTGTTTTTATGCCACTAAAAGGTTGTAATGGAAGATACAAAATTTGTTTTATAGATGATTATGTGCTGGAGGATGTACTAGAATTCATCTACCAAATCCATAATAAAAATGGATATGATATTTTTACATAATTGTACTTAATATTGCATTTTAAATTTAAAATATGAGAAGATTTGCAAGCAGTGGAGCAAAGAAAATAATTTTGAAGTAAAAAATAAAATTTTGTCCAATCATAATTAAACTCTGTTTGAAGGCAGGAGTAAGGAAGCTCTCAGATGCCACAACACTCCCTGATAATTAGAATCTGAAACCAGCCTCTGGGTTATTTTTGCCTTGAGCTCGTGTTTAACAGTTATCCTACAATTAAGAAATGTAATCGTTATTATCAAGGAAAGTAAACGGTTCAATGACTTCAGTACAGCTGTGGCGACTTTCACTTTGGATTTGTTGCCTTTGAGGGTGGCTTGCATTGACGTCAGTCTCCTACAGCCCAACTATCAGAACTCATCAAGTAATCACAGGGTTATGCAGGGAAATGCCTCTTTATTTTTAGACTTGAGAGCCACGCAGCCATGTTTTACTGGAGTATTGTTAGGCACTAAATTATTGTTGCGTACCCCAGTCCCAGTTCATGAGAGTAGGTATTCAGCTTCATAAGCCAATACCATCTTTCAATTCAAGCCACATGATTTAAGATGATATAATGTTTAGCCAATGAGGCAGGTTGCAAGGAGGTTTATAAAAGAGAAGATGTTGAGAGGTAGAAAGGATTAGTGAGGGAATTCCAGAGTTAGGGCCCAGATAATTAAGAGCACAGAATATAGAAGAAATAGATGAAATAACTCCTTGGGGATACCAAAGTCAGTATAAATGAGAAGAGAAGATAATCCATTGTAGGATATTCTCTGGCTACAATTAAATGGATGGAATGGAATGGTAATAAATGAAGACAGTCTCCTCAGCTGGACAAGGGTGGAGAGGCAGTGGTATTGGAGGACATCAACCATGTCAAAGAATTCCTAGAAAAGTCAATAAATCGTCTGGTGCTTTATGGGATTGTAACCAGCAGAACAGATGAGAAGAAAACAATTAATGTGGTATACCTCGGCTTTCAGAAAGCCATCTGGAGATTATTTAACAAAATTGGTGAACATAGTATCATGGGCAATATACTGGCATGGATTGAGGATTGGTTAATGGGCAGAAATGGAGAACAGAAATAAATGGGCCACTTCCAGATTGGGAGGCTGTGAGTAGTTTGGGACTGAAGCTGGGGCTACAGCTGTCCACAAGCTATATCAATGTCTAGATGAGGAAATCAAATGCAAAAAAAATCCAATTTAATACAAACCTGGGTGGCGATGTGGGCTTGAGGAGGATACAGAAAGGCTTCACGGAGATGCAGAGAAGTTAACTGAATGGGCAAGACAAATGCAGTTAGAATAAAAAACAGAAAATGTGAGCCCATCCATTTTGCGAGATATAATTGAAAGGCAAAGTATTTTTTTTTAATGGTGCAATTTTAGAATGTGATGGTGTTGAGAGAGACTTGGCTGTCCTTGTGCATAAATCAATGAAAATTAACATACAGGTACAACAAGCAATTAGAACGGCAAAAAGTATGTTGGCCTTTATTGTAAGAGGATTTAAGTGCAAGAGTGGATACACTTTTTCCCAATCATATAGGACTTCAGATAGACTGCATTTGGAATATTGTGTACAGGTCTGATCTCCTTACCTAAAGGATAAAAACTGAATGAGCGCAGAGATTTATCAGATTGATATCTGGGACGGTGGGTTTGTTTTATGAAGAGAAGTTAAGTTTACTGGGTCTATATTCTACTGGGTTTAGAAGAATGAGAAGTGATTTCATTGAAACATCCATCATTCTTACGGGGCTTGGCAGGGTTGATATTTCTCTGTGTCCAGAACCAGGGGTCACTGTCTCAAAAATAATGGGTAAGTTATTCAGGGCAGAGAGTGAAAAGCAGTTTCTCCAGCCAGAGGTGATTCTTTGGAATTCTACACCAAAGAGGGTCATGGAGGCTCAGTTACTGAGAATATTCAAGATAAATATTTAGAAATTAAGGGAAGCAAGAGATATTAGATTTGTGTGTGAAAATGGTGCTGAGGTAAAATTTCAGCCATGATTTTATTGAACAGCAGAGCCGTCATAGAATCAGAATCAGATTTATTATCACTAACATATAACATGAAATTTGTTGTTTTGGGCACCCATTCCAGTCAGTTCCCCCTGATTCTAATCCTTGTCTACAAACCAGAGACAATTTACACTGGCGCACTAACCCACAAACCCACACATCTTTGGAATGTGGGAGGAAAATGAAGCACCCAGAGGAAACCCATTCGGTCACAGGGAGAATGTGCAAACTCCACACAAATATCGCTGGAGGTCAGGATCAAACCTGGGTCACCTGAACTGTGAAGGCAGCACCTCTACTACTGTCGCACTGGGCTGCCCTTCCTTTCCATAGCCCTTTACTGATCTATGTTATGGCAGAATCCTGGAACTCCCTACCCAATTACATGGTGAAAATATTTTCATTAAAAGGGCTGCGGAGGTTCAAAAGGTTGCTCACCACCACATTACTAAAGGCATTTAGGGGTTTGTTCAAATCTTTAGAAACATATAAAAG
>JAUZTB010000065.1:14579706-14590818 GCA_034780895.1 Rhynchobatus australiae
CCAGGAGATGGTTTTATGTATCAGCAGTGGTTCCGTGAATCACAATCATTACCACCTCCAAAGCATTAACACCAATCTGATCCACTGTAGCATCTTTCTCAAATCTGGTTGCCCACAGCAATTCAGTTCCATCTTTTGTCTGCTAATATGATGGCACACAAGCCACAATCTTAACCAGCAGGTCCACAACAGATGCAATGTCAATGCAGACAGGTGTCAAGCATGCCATGTCCTTACCCCATCATTGTGGATCTTTCTTGCCACACTACTACACCTCACCTCCAAGCCTGCCACTTGTGCCCCCTCCAATCCTTGGAAGTAAGATCAACCTTGGTCAGAATCAGAATTATCATCACTGACGTGTATGACGTGAAATTTGTTTTGCAAGTAGTACGGTGCAAAGTCAAAAGTAACAAGCTGCAGTGTTTGCAAATACAGATATTCACATTTAACATTTGTTAAATAAAGAGGTCCTCTACTAATCCAGCCACCCTGTACAACATAGCATCCAATAATAGATCTTCAGCAAACCCTGGAAAACATGAACTGGCTCCCATATCTTGGAAGTCACCTCTCAAAAGGAGTGGAATCTTAAAGATGACATTCACCATTGCTTTCAGTGTAACAGCAAGTGTCTTTGGTCACTTGAGGAAAAGAGTATTAAGATCACAATGTCAAATCTGACAAATTTCTGGTTTATTGACCAGTGATCCTTGCTCTCCTGTACTCTTAAACATGAAGTACTTACAGTAGGCACAAAGCATTAGGGAAATACTGCCAACAAATCTCCACAAAATTCTCCCAGTCCATTGGCAGGATAAATGAACCAATGCCACAGGCCATCATCCATAGCACTGAGGCTCTAATTACACTCCACATATTTGATGGAAAGACCACCTTGATCACATTTCCCTGTTGGATTTTTTGTAATTATCTTATTGCCCCCATTTCAGACTTCCCATTAGTGAAAATCTCTACTCCTGTTGTACCAACCACTTTCATAATTTTCATGCACTTTAATCGGATCATCGCTGAGTTTTCTGATTTTCAGAGAAAAGAGCTCTGCCTTGTACAGTCTTTCCCACCAGTTACAGCCTCTTCTGTTCCAGCACTGATTGTCAGACCTACAGGGCTAATCTGCCAAAGCTGCTCAGCAGTGGAAGGAAGAGTGCCACAAGCAGCAGTTGACAGAGTCATCATGAACTTGACCCAGGTTTGGGAGACTCAAGGTTGTACAATCTTTCTCCTTTTGGCCTCCTTCCACGGAACAAGGACAGAAGCATAACAGGAGCCAACACTTGCATTTTATTTCAATCACAACATTTCAAGCCTTTGCAAGGCTACATCTTCCTCAAACATTGTCAGTTTACTAACATCACAGGAAGCTGCTTGCACACCTGATCAGTGGGAATGTAACAAGCATTAGTGCCTTGTCATATAGGTGTGCCCTTCTTCTCACCCTGGATTAGTTTGTAATTTTCTGTAAACCAGGTCTTTTTGCAGAACAGGCACTTGTAGATCACACCAAAGTTGGAGTGAGTATGCAGATAAGCAGCAAATTAACTCAAACAATTGTAAATAGCACCCTAAGTCTTCATGCATACAATTCCTTCAACCTATCCCTTCCCAGCATACACCAGATCCCATTTTGCCGATTACCCTTCATCCCCACCCCCAATGCGTGCATTCCCCAAATTAATGCCGAGCACCACCAGATATTTCCAAGCCTACAACCAACCCCTTCATCCCCAAAGTTTTCCAGTAAGAGTTATCCAAGCAGGAGCCCCTATTGCTGTAGTGATGTCCACAAAAAAAAACAATAGCTCAGAGTATTGCTGGCAGATCAGAAAATGGAAACAGAAATGACACTGTCTCCCAGCCAATGCTTTCCCTCCATATCACCACCCACAAGCTCCCTTTCTGCCAATAACCAGATTGGATCAAGCACAATAAATAGTCATTTCTGGAAACTGGACTGGAATTTACCCCAGCTGGAAAAGGTTTAAAACCTTTCTAAAACATGTGAACATTTCAGCTGCCGAGCTCACCCCCACAGAACACATTACTATACACTAGGAAGATGGCTGATGTAGGAAATAGAATGGTTCTGTGTGGGCAATCCACAGTTCCAGATTATGTTGTTTGGACCCTCAAGTCCTTGCTCCAGCAATCCATAGTGGCGATACCAAGGTAGGGGTAGAGTGAAGGGCAAGTAGGATCGTGGTATTAGAGGGAAAAAGAAAAATTACACATCTAATCATATCAAGAACAATTAAAAAATGAAGAGTGGACAAAACGTAAACTGTTGTTTGAGAATCTGTGCAACTTTATCTGGGAGGGATGGGGATTGTTCTCAACGAGGTGGTAGGGCTTGCGTTTTTAAATGATTGACAAGAACAAAAACTCCAGCAAAGCTCACAGATAAAGTTATATAAAATGCCCAGCCATCAACATACCCCAATAACCTATACCCAACCTCAGCAAAAATTTCTAAAGTATGTTTCTACATTGAGGAATATGCATAATTTTTATAAAACATCAGTAACACATCAGGATCCAGACTCCTTACAAGCAAGAACTGTGTGAAGAGTTAGGAAGAGGAAGAATTCCTTAAAATGGGAAGAGCTCCAGCATTACTCTGGTTGTGTTACTGAGAAATGCTCCTGTGGCATTTACTTTTGGTAAGCGTGGATGACATCATTTTTAAAAATGATACTGTTACCAAGTAAAGGATTACCCGGAAGGGGACAGGGTGGAAGCTATGTGCATGGTTTTGGGTTTAACATTTTAAAAACAAACTCTGAACTGGGGAGCAATAGTTGGGCAGCTCCCAAAGCTTTCTTATGAATGAACATTGAAACTAGAGTTAAGGCCCAGAATGTAGACAACTAAATGGATACCATGAGCTAAATTAGCTGGCACCGTACGTACTCTATATACAACCCATCAGAAGAAGTGAAGAGATGGGTTAGAGTCCAGAGATTGCTTTTTAGTTAATAGGGGGAATGGGAGAGAATGGGTTGTGGCATGGTTTGTGGTGTGGAATTGGATGGTCATGGCTCAAAGTGACTCCCTTCCAGCCCCCTTTCTTCTATGCAACAGCCATTCCTCCCCAAATGTGTTGGGTGGTTAGAAGGTTCATGTGTGGCCTGACACTAACCCAAGGCATTTGCACAAGCTGCTTTTTGAGGGGCGAGGATGGGGGTGGAAGAGGAAGATTACATCAGTATTGTACTTTGCTGCCTTGCTCAGCTTCACCCTGTGGGGTTCTTGGCTTGTGCCAGGACGTTTCCTTGTATGTGAACCAGCTGTTACCCGACCATAAAATGAAGTTCATGAAGCCAAATATCTGTGGAGAGAGAAAGAGAATTAAAGTCTAATTTGCAAACATCTTGGATCTGTGCTATCCAAAGCTTTAATCAACAGGTTTTAAAAGCAAACAGTGAATGCTCTGAACTGAAGCTGGGTTGTCACATCTGCACATTTTAACATATTGGTTCATTAATATAAAACTGTCCTTGCTTGCTGTTCAGGCTCCCGCAAACATACTGGAGCCACTTAAGCAATAATCTGAAGGATATGACCCTAAGCCAATCAGCCTACCTCCTAACCCCACTACTAAACCCCTTTCCTGGGAGAGTAGAGGCCCTTGGAAGCCTAAGGTTTAACACAGATATAGAGTGCAAACTAGAATTTATGGCAGGTGAAAAATAGGCAGACTTACCACAATTTTCCATTTCATATTCCAGGACAAAATGCTGCTTTTAATTTATAGACTATCATCATTGTCAGACAATCCTTTTGCAGTTGCAGGGAGAAAGGTAATACAGGAAGATGCTGCCAACTATGGCTCAGATGGCTAGCACTTTTGTTCTAAATTGTGGGTTCAAATCCCAATTAAGCCAGTGTATTATTGAATGATCACTGCAGTGTGTTGGTAATGTCATCATGCAGATGAAATATTGATCTGCCCTCTTGGTAGGCATAAAAGAACCAATGACTCAATTCAAGAACTTGGCTAATGCCTATTGCATTGTTTTACGTGGTACCTTACCAAGAACAATTTGACTGTGCTAGGCCACAGCAACAGCATCTGAAGAGATTCATTGGCTGCAAGGCATCATTAGGATTCTACGAAGTAGTGAAAGGCACCATACAAAAGCAAACTGTATCCTTCCCAAGCAAGGCAACACCTCAAGCCAACCCTTACCCATCACAGTACCATCTTTGCCCAGCCAGCACTTACCACAGATGCATTAAGGCGACCCATGGGGGGCAAAGCACCTGGAGTGCAGACAACATCCCGCCTCTGGCAGGTATCTACACTGACGATGAAAACAGATGGATTCGTAGCGTGCTTAACATCAGCCAGACCTTGTGCCCAAGCAGAGGAGCATACCAGCCATAAGAATGCAAAGAATGCAGTCATGACAAAATCCTGAAAGATAGAGGTCATTCCATTACTATCAATTTCCAGAATTGTAGCAGTCCACTACTTTACAACTACACTTGTAATATACTGATCCAGTTTCCTTTTCTCCCCCCACCTGCACTATACCATTTTTTAAGTTTAAAAATTTAATCTAATTCACTTCTAATCCATTTTTTATTCAATTCCCTTTAAGTGACAAAATCAGCTCTCACTCAAGAGTTGGTCAATATCGCCAGGTTCCTTCCCCTGATGGTCTCAAGGCCAAATTCAGTTTAGCAACAACTGGAATGCATACAACATGGAACAGGAGGGTTGGAAGTTGTCACTCTTTTTACAATGTTGGACAATGGAAGTTATTCCAAGCTTAGATTTACCGCATCACAATCCTGACCACCTTAAAGCCTCTCATCTATTTTAGTTAATTTCTCACATCTCCATTTATAACCTCCACCCAATTCCTACGGACATACATTATCCCCGATATCAGCTCCATAAATCCATGCTGTCTTTTGCATTGGATCAGTCACTCAAATATTGTGACTACAAGAGGAAGTTAGTCCAACATTAATTCCTTCCTTTTCCATTCTCTGCTTCCAGATACAAAACCAAGGATTCAATATGGATTGTTTGAAATCTTATTTTAAAATTTTAATTTATAATCTCACTAGTGAATATATCCCACGTTGTCCTATTCTTCCATGATAATGAATTTTAATGCACAGAATCTTTTCCCCAGGGAAAGGGAACCAAAAACTAGGAGGACATAGGTTTAAGGTGAGAGGGGAAAGATTTAAAAGGGATCTGAGGGGCAACTTCTTCACGCAGAGGGTGGTGCATACATGGAACAAGCTGCTCGAGCAAGTAGTTGAGCGTGGTACAATAATAATATTTACAATATACTTGAATAAGTATTATGGATAGGAAAGATTTAGAAGAATACAGGTCAAATGTAGGAAAGTGGGACTAACTTAAGTGGGCACCTTGGTCAACATAGCTGAATTGGGCTGAAGGGCCTGTTTCTGCATTGATTTATTTTAGCACTAAACTTCAGCTACCATTTATCTACTACTGATCACAAACTCTCAAGTTCCTTCTGGCAATCTGCTGAACGCAAAGTCATCTGCAAAACAGAAGATAGTTACAGAGTACAGGATTAAGCCTAGCTCATTCAACGCAAATTGGAAAGATTAATTTAGGTCAGAATGCAAGCCTTCAGTCTGGCAACCACTCTTGGATTAACAATTTGAACAGTGAAATGGTTGAGGAAGGGGTTGAATTTAACCCAGGTTACCAAAATCAGGAGAAGCTAGGAAGCAAATTAATAATCTTTCCACCTGCCCATCCTTTTTTAGATATAAAGCAAAGCTACAAGATAGAGGATGACATAATTGATTCTTGTTTAAATGGCCCTCAGTAGTCCAATGGTGCTGAGCTGAGAGTATGGAGATGAAATTTCAATCCTGTTCCAATCAATGGGGCAGATGATACTGGTTGCCAATTCCAACAAAATGACGTTTTGACTTAGGACTCCAACACTTCTAAAAGCAAAAGCTTTCCCAAAGCCACAGGTCTCCAAATTCAAACAGGACAAATATAAAACAAGTCCAGGTTTATGTGAAATCCATTTGTGACCTTTAGGCTGAAGAGGTGGCCTTGTTGGAGATGGCAGGTGTGTACCTACTTGGAGTTTACTTCCCATATCATTAAAAGCTAATAAATAATAATAAAAATCTTGCATAGAATACTTTAAATGTACTGTGAAAAGCTGTCATTAGAACAAAACCAGATGGGTTGACTTGCAGACATAAGTGCAAGGTCAGCATCCAAGGCCCTTAAGTATCCCAAATGCTCCCCCTCTGCAACTCATGAGGGTTTCCACATGAAGTTTATTAATAAAGTATTCTCAATTTAACTTGAGCAGACTGAATACACCTCCGAACTTCATCTTTCCAGGAATCTATGACAATGTACATTTCATACATGATCCTAAATATAGATCTACCCCATTCCTTACCAATCCTGTGACTAAAGGATGATCTACTTTTCCAGATGCAAAATTTAACTGATGGTTCTTGGATTTTATAGGATTTTAGAAAGTAACAGCCATGTTACTTTCTAAACCAAGGATTCAATATGGATTGTTTGAAATCTTATTTAAAATTTTAATTTATAATCTCACTAGTTAATATATCCCATGTTTTCCTATTCTTCCATGATAATGAACTTCAATGCAGAGTCTTTCCCCAGGGAAAGAACCAAAAACTTAGAGGACATAGGTTGAAGGTGAGAGGGGAAAGATTTAAAAGGGATCCGAGGGGCAATTTGGTAGTTTAAATCTGTTTCACGCAAATGGTGATTAATTCCAGGTCAATTAACACTGTATTGAAGAAATATTCAGAAGTTGCTAAGGTAGTTAGTGCAGAGATGACAGCATTAAATTATGGTACTTACAGCAAGTGGCAGATATTTATTCTGCTTGTAGAAGTTTTGGTATCCTACATAGAGCAATAGAGCAGCCATGCAGTATAGGAATGCAAACACTCCAATCGTAACAAAGAATTCCGAAGATGAGGAGAAGTCTCCATTCAGGTACAAGGTATCATAAACAGTAGCATTATTGCAGGTGAGTACTTGGTAAGAAATTCTGTTTAACCTACAATACAAGAAAAGTGGTTAGAAAAAGTAAAAGGTTATCATCAGAAATTAACAGCTCTATTCAGAAGGAAAAACTTTCTTTAACTTAGAAGAGGAAGATAACCAAATACAGCAAGACTCCAATAATCCAGTAGCCAAATGTTCAGAAATCCCAGTGGTTTGGCATCTTGCTCACTCACTAGTACACTAAGTCCTCGGCTAAGTGTGTGGCTGGAGCCGGGGTCGGGAACGTAGTAGGTCTGCAGCTGGAGTGTGACCGGAGTATACAAATATCTCAGCATGTTTGACAAGTTGAAGCTCACCAAGCTAATGTATCCTGCACTCCTCTTAAACTCAGTGGAAAATTTATTATACTAACAAATAACAAGCGAAATAAAGTGTGTTGGGATAACCCAATAGTCCCAAACCACCAAAGTCTTGAGCATACTGAATTAAGAGTTTTACTGCAGAAGTCTTAAAAGTTCCAATAGGTTTGAATAGGAGTGGCTTGAAGAACAGGTAGCGGGTTGTATAAAGCTGGGGAACACAATAAAATACAAAGTGCGAGAGGTACCCAGGTCAGGCAGTATCTGTGGAATGAGAACCAGTTAAAACCAAATTTCCCAGTTTGTGTGATCAATCCTAATGCAAGATCCCAACTAGTGGGCAATTCCTTCCACTGCACCTGCCCCTCACAGATGCTGCTTGACCCGCAGTTCCTTCAACAGTTGTTTTTTTTTCCCCTGCAGATTCCAGCATCTGCAGTCTCATGTCTCCATCAATCTGTAATGTTATCTCAGAAGATACTTAATTTAAGTTGGCATCATGTTTGGCACAGATATCATGGGCCAAAGGGCCTCTTCCTGTGCTGTACTGTTCTATATTCTATATTTTTGCCTCTCCAAAGATGCCACCTAACCTGCTGAACATTTCCAGCATTCCTTTATTTCACATTTTGAACAATTGCTTTCCGATTCTCAGTCCAAGCATTGTATATTTTTTTTGTTTCATCTGGGCCTTGTTCAACTCAAAACAAACTTCTGGTGTCAGTTCTGATGCAGGGTCTCGACCCAAAAAGACCATCCCTTTGCTTCCACAGATGCTCCTTGACCCACTGAGTTCCCCCAGCAGTTTTTTTTTTGCACCATATTCTAACATCTGCAGTCCCCCTGATGGAATACTTGTCTGGATGAGTGCAGCACCAACAACTCAATAAGCTCAACATCACCAGGACAAAGCAACTCTCTTGGTTGGCACCCCATCCATCACAGATGCAAGTGGCTGCGATGTGTACCATCTACAAAAAAGCATTGCTGTTACTTGTCCAGGCTATTCTGGCAATACCTCCCAAATGCACAGCCTCAATGCCAAAGGACAAGGGTGGCAGATGCATGGGAACAATACCACTGGCAGGTTCTCCTTCAAGTTATAAAATCATGAGGGGCATAGATATGGTGAATGCACAGTCTTTTTCCCCCCGTGTTGGGGAATCAAGAACAAGAGGGCATAGGCTTAAGGCAAGGCGGGGGGGGGGGGGAAAGATTTAATAGGAACCAGAGGGCCAACTTTCTCCCCCCTCATACACAGAGGGTGGCATGTACATGGAACAAACTCTCATAGGAAGTGGTGGAGGCAGGTACAATAATAACATTTAAAAGACACTCGGGCAGGTACATGGATAGATAACTTTAATAGTCACGTGTACATCGAAACAGTGAAATGCATCTTTTTGCATAGAGTGTTCTGGGGGCAGCCCACAAGTGTCGCCACACTTTTGACGCCAACATAGCATGCCCACAGCTTCCTAACTTGTACATTTTTTTTGGAATGTGGAAGGAAACTGGAGCACCCGGAGGAAAAACACGCAGACACAGGGAGAACATACAAGGTTCAGAGGGATATGGGTCAAATGGGACTAGCTTAGGTGAGCATGAATGCACTGGGCTGAAGGGCCCGTTTCCACGCTGTATTTCTCCATGACTCCGTTACACATCATCCTTGCTCAGAAATATACTGCTGCTCTTGCACATCACGAGATCCAAATCCTGGAATTCCCTACTCTGCTGCACTCTGGGAACATCTCCACCAACAAGTC
Organism: Rhynchobatus australiae; assembly: GCA_034780895.1. NCBI lineage: Eukaryota > Metazoa > Chordata > Chondrichthyes > Rhinopristiformes > Rhynchobatidae > Rhynchobatus > Rhynchobatus australiae. The sequence goes on from JAUZTB010000065.1 coordinate 14,588,868, forward strand.
TGCAGTGGCTCATCAACACATTCTCAAGGATCGTTAGGGATGTGCAAATACATGCTGGCCTTGCCAGGAATACCCAGATTCCACCCACCCACCCCCCAAACAAAAAAGTGGCCGTTCAAAGTGATGGTAGTGGGCTGCTTTCTAAAAGCAACCAGATGCTGCTCAATGCTCTGAGTTCCTCCAGCAGATTGTGTGTTGCTCCAGATTCTAGCACCTGCAGTCTCTTGCGTCTCCTACTTAAAGCACTTCTAATGAAGGCAACTCCATGGTACCAGTTGATAAGAAGTTGCAGGATAGACACCCAGCAGGGGCAGTCATAACACCATCTTTCAAATAAGCCAATGAACTAACAAATCTTCGTGCTTCTTTGCCAATCTCAGCCAACCATTGGTGGCTGTGCCTTCAATCATCCAGGCCCCAGAGCTCTGGAATTCCTCCAGGAAAGTTAGTGATGAAAGATTGTGCAGCAAATTTTGGGAGAAGCCTTTCATAAACAAGGTGAAAAAGAGTTAGATGGAGAGTTGCCAGAAACCTAGGATGATTGTAAATGGAAACTTTCTTCAGGGCACAGCAAAGGAGAGGTGGAGCTTATAAGAATAGTGAAGTGATTGATCACCAGTGCAAGTCTAGGAAGGGCCCTGGGGGCAGGGTGAGAAGAAAGAGGCACACGTACCCAGATCAGATTCCACCAGACATAATTACACCTACCTGAAAGGATAGCCGAAGTGGATAGAGATCAGCTGCTCCTTGTCATGCACACATTTAACAGAAGCCTCGCTCTCTCCTGAATAACCACCGCATGTGCCAAATGCAAACACAGCAAAAATCTGTAGAGACAAAGAACTGAACACATGCAGAACAGAAAACACAAACCACACAAATAGGCAATTCAATCCAAGGCAATACACTCCACACAAGCCTCCTCCTGCCACTCCTCATCCAGAATATCCAGATGAGCACTAGAGTTGCTGATGCATGGAAGACCACAAGACAAGTGCTGGTAAATATAGGTACTCGATGGTCAGCATGGTGGGCAGAAGGGCCGAGTTCTGAGCTGTGTGTCTATGACTACAACCATCAACACACCCATCCAAAATGCATCAATTTTCCACAACCATGCTCAATAGTGGGGAGCTCTTACATCTCAGATAAAAGCAGCTGCTGAGGTCCTTTTCGGATTTATAAATTACTTAATGTGTTCAAGAATTTTGGCTTTCCCTACAAGGAGAAACATTTGCTCCACGTCTAATAGAACATAAAATAGAACAGCGCAGAACAGGCCCTTTGGCCCACAATGTTGTGTCAACACAGCTAATCCCTCCTACCTACAGAATGCCCATATCCCTCCATTTTCCTCATTCATTTGCCCATCCAAGCCCCTCTTAAACACCCGAGTTTGCCTCCACCACTCTCAGGCAACACATTCCAGGTGTCCACCACTGTGTAAAAAAAAACTTACCCCCCTCATCTCTTCTGAAACTACCACCTCTCACCTTTCATGAAAATCTTTCACGATTTTCAAGACTTCTATCAGATCACACCTCAGCCATTTCATCTTTCCTGATATTCACATCTTGATTCTGGTATCAACCTTGTAAATTCTTTCTTGCATCTTTGCCCGTGCCTTTATATCCATTTAATAATACGGAGCAAAGAGTACTTCAAGTGTTTTAATGTAGGCCAGAACAATGTCGCATGCTCAGGTGTAATCTGACCAAGATACAAATGAAGGCTAGAATTCCTTAGTGTACGTAATGAAGACAAAATACTGGGCAAATGAAGCAGGTTAGACAGCATCTGTAGAAAGAGAAGCAGGTCCATGTCTGGGACACTCCAGTTTCAAAGGGTCCCAATGTTAATTGCTTCTCTTTTCCACAGATGCTGCCAGACCTGTGGAGTTTTTCTAGCTTTTTCTTATTTTAATTCAGATTTCCAGCATCTGCAGTTTTAT
>JAUZTB010000065.1:14688809-14700857 GCA_034780895.1 Rhynchobatus australiae
CCCTGAGCCCCCACTGACAATGATTATTAAAGTACTCTGATGTATACATCCTTCCTCAATCATAATTTTCAAACTAACATTTCTGTTTATATAACAATGCTGGAATGAATTAAATAATTATGACTCGAATACATCTTCCACTTGTGCCACATTTCATACATTCATTTTCATGGATGTGGGCATCACCGGCAGGGCATTTACTGCTTTTGCCTATATGTCCTTGAGAAGACGGTGGTGTCTGTCATCCCTAATTGCAACGATCTGTGGGATGAAGATCTGATTTTGAAACAGAAGGTTCCAGGTTCAAATCTGCACTCCATGGAAGAACACCAAAATCTGGGCTGAAGTAGTGCAGGTGACTTTATTTGATGAGAAAAAGAGACCCTATCCACATTCGGTATTCAGAAATGTCAAAACTTCTTGGAGTGCATTTCCTTGTGCAACAACATACCTCCCTCTGCAATCCCTTCCTCAACATCCTCTTTCTTTCATTGTGAATTTACAAATAAAGAGAAAAGCCAACAACATACCATCTTCACTGGTGTGTGCTTCTGTCCCAACATCCTGCACAACATCTTCAGCAGAGGTAGGGTCCCCATGAGGACTCTCACTGAAAAATAAAGGCATCTTGTAATGGAGAGAGAATGTGTTCATGTTTGTGTTAAAGGCATTGAAGTTAAAGGGAGGATGGTGAAGATACAGATGAGACTATAGGAATGCAAGGAAGCCAGTGTAGGGAGGTATGTTCAGTCTTTGCCAATCTTAAATAACCCTTCATTGAATCTTTCCCAACATCAGGTTAGTCTAACTGCCTAGCCCATGGAATGGGAGCAGAAATTTAATGGCAAATGGAAGTAGCCGGGAACCTGTGAGGACTGTCCCAGGTAGTCAAAGTGCACAAAGCTTTGCAGGAATCAGGGTTCTCATGCGATCAGGTTGGTTGGAGTGGAGGCTGGGGTTTGAAAGGCAAAAGAACATCAAGTAGTAGTGGAGGGAGTGCTCCTGCTTCTTTTAGCACACAAACTGTCCTAAAAGGAGCATATCTTTAATAGTTTCCTTGACTGATTATCACCTCCTGCTGTGGACATTTTGGGGTTAACAATAGGCATTGTTAGGCAAAGACTCACCAGTAATCGTCTCCTGTCAACCCCTTGTCGTACACAGGCCCTTCCAGTTCCTTTTGTCCTGGGAGAATGGTGTCATGATGCAGAATGATGGACTTTATCAGTTCATTGACATGAGACTGGCAGGATACTTGATCATGTCCCTCAGGCACGGACATTAGTGTAGGCCCAAAGCAGATAGCCAGGTTGTAAGGGTCCATCATGTTTTCCTCACTGAACTGAGACAAGCTTCATAAAAAAAAAAGTAGATGTTTGCCCTCTTTTAAAATCTAATTACTCAATTGATTAGTCAACGCTGAACATGAAGGAAAATGTCAATCTGTATTGGTATCAGTGTTGAAATGTACTTTCCTGTCAACTTTTACAATGCAAGAAATGAGAAGCCAAGAAGAAGAAGAAAATAATTGTATTTATATAGCACCCCTCATACACCGAGAGGCGAAACAACCCTAATCCTCCCTAGTGGCAACTGCCAGATGTACGGGAACTCACATGAACATGTGCTGCCTCTGAGCTGTGACTATCAAATTCATCCAGCTGCTTCTGATTTTGGTTATCCAATGAGGCCAGTGTTGCGTGTGTACAATCCATCTGGCCTCACTATGAGTGGCTAGTATGCAGAAACATATGGTACCAATTTAATCCATTTTTAAAAAGGATTTTTCTTTGTGTGAGAAGTTTGCAAGGGAATGGAAAACTCTCTCATTACAGACAACAGCAGGACGGATGCAGAAAAGTTAACAAACAGAATAAACCTTTACACCTCCCTGTAAAATACTGGAACACAAAGGGCAGGTTATATGAACCTTAATTTATTTCTGGAGGTGTTTTTTGAAGGAAAATGTTGGCCTGGATATCGCAGAATTACTTGCTCCACAAATATTGTGACCAAAAAAGGTAAGAGGCCACACATCCTATAATGAATGCATCACTTCCTAACTCTGCAAAACCTTCTCATCATTTACAAACCACATGTCTGGACCGTGATAGAAGATTCCCAACTTGCCTGGATGAGTTCAACTCTAATAATACTGATGGAACTTGACCATCTACTTGATTTCACCCCAAAAAGCCTACTTCTATTACCAGTGCATAGTACCTGCAGTGCATATCAGCTACAAAATGCACTGCAGGAACAAACCAAAGTATTTCAACAGCACCTCTAAAAAATGTACCTTCTACCACTTGAAAGTTCGAGTGTAACAGATGCATGAGGAACATAACTCAAAGTTTCCTTTCAAGTCACACACTGCAATGCAGTGCAGAGGCTACTTTCTGCCACATGTCTACAGGGTTAGGGAAGATCCCAAACTAGTGAGAGAGAAAAAAAAATCAGAGATGAGAATATTCCAAGGAGTCAAGAAACTCTGGTTAAGAACTTCAGGCACTGAGGGAGGATCAAATGGCAGAACAGGAAATACACTCTCATGACACACACGTCATACGTCACACACACACGACACAAATACTTACTGACTGAGAAAACCAAAGAGATAGCGCATTATGATGATGGTGGGTTTTGGTAAAGTCAGAAGGACTTTGCGGATTTGAAGAGCTCTCTCTGCAAGGTTTTCAATAGCTGTTAAAAGCAGAACAAATCATGTTAGTACAAATGCAGGTCAGATTCTTCTCATGCAGTGCTTCTCAGCTCCATACATTCTACGTTCTCCCCCATCTAATGAAGGGCATTGTGTAACATACTGTCAGAGCATAGACAGCAAATAATAATAGGTTACTTGCACACAGAGGGAAAGGCTTTGAGTAGGAGTCAAAACAACCATCTACATACGTTCACTGCTGTGCAAGTATCATTGGAACAGTGATCAGGCATAAGGATCCCTGCGTACTGGCTTTCCTCCTTTACTGGAGTGACAATGAAGCAAAATGAACTGTCTACAATGAGGCAGCTAAGAAAGAAGATTCAAATTGGCAGCTCAGACAGAACATGCCTCTGAGAGAGCATGTGACTCAGGTCAAAAGCGCATGATTGTAAATAATCTAAAAATTATAAAGGAAAGGAATCGGCTCAGACCCAGACAGTTGTCAGACCATGTTCAATGAATACCAAGGAGGTCAAAATTTCAGCATAACACAATTCTTTGAGGCTTCCTCCTAATCTCTGATGAGGATAACAAACACCCAGATCTCAATCTAATGTTATCAACCCGCATCATTTGAAATCCACAGCAACATCCCCAGCAATCCAAACCTACTTTACAAATAGGTTCAACTACCTTAGGAAATCACTTCCTCGGGGGAGTATATATCTGGATGTAGTTCTTCAGTCCCAGTGTGTATTTGACTGAAAAAGAAGAAGAGCAACTGGAAAGGTTCAACTCTTTGATGGCCTCTCAATATATTTTTTTCCTCTCTCTCCCTCTGCCTCCATCTCTCATTCACCTGCCACTGTCTTGCAATTCCACCCCCGCTCCCCTCCCGTACCTGGTGCAATCTACCTGTCATCTTACACCCCTCGTGAGTCCACCAATCACCTTAGATTCCTTTCCCATCACTCCCCTTCTCCTCTTTATAGTGGCCATCTTGTCTCTCCATTCTCAGTCTTGATGCAGGACTTCGACCTGAAACGTCAACAATTTCTTTCCTCTCACTGATGTTGTTCGACCTGCTGAGTCCCTCCAGCAGATTGTTTGTTGCTACTTAATAAGTCCCTGCAATCAGGTAGGTGCCAGAAACAACTTCTACTTTCTGTGTGCTCATCACAAAGCTTAAACAAGCTCCAGAACTGGCAATTTTCAACAATCACAAATTTATTTATCATATTTGCTTTCTTCTCTTACAACAATTCAACTCAATGCACTCCTGAAAGGGCCTATTAGATCAGCACTTTACCAGCACCAAAAATGTGAATCTTTCCGGTTTGCTCTTCTCCTTTTTCATTCAAATACATTCTGGGACTGAACAACGACATCCAGACTTATTACTTCCCCAAGTAAGTGATTTACCAAAGGAGTTCTTTCTCACTTTTAACTACTATCTCCCTTATCTCAATCCTCATGCTCACTCTTATTCTTTCTTCATTTTGTTAATGACCTGCACCAATCTTTCTCAAGCCACTTTGGATTTTATTACCTCATGTCCTCCTTTGAGTATTGTGGGTTTCAGGCACACTCCAGGACACAAGCCCCTATACATCATTATTGATGTGACACTAATGTGCCCTGCACACAACGACCTACTAGCAGATAATGTGGTATTGTTGGATAAGACAATATGTTGCCTTATCTGTCTCTTGGTACACACTTTGGATTTAACAGATTATGTAACTTGATCTTGTGGACAACCTTTACAGGTGAACATTGGCAGTAATTGTCAGAAGGCTGATCTGATTTGGAGATATTAAAGTCAAGCCTCTATCCTATCCACTGGTACACACTGTCATCTTAAACCTTTGTTGTCTTGTCCTTCTCCATCTCTGTAATATTTTCTAGTCCTACAACTTCTTTAAACTTCAAATTCCTTCAATTTTGGCCTCTTGTATGTGCAAAATTTTTTATCATTCCACCATTAAACCTACAACGTCCTGGTCCAGGCAGTAGTTTACATATGGATCAAGGAGGTGACTGGAAACCTGGGCTGAATTAGTTTATGTGCACTGGCAGCAGGTGAGAAAAGTTCATTAAAGAAGATGCTAGTTTGGAAGAGATGTTGAAATTTTATGCTGATTATCTACAATCATACAAGAAGACCATGGGAGGTCAATATCCTTTGGAATTGTGGGAGAATTAGTCTCCCTCTCAAGAGGAGAGATAAAATAAAATCACAGCAGCTGCAGATTTTATGCTGTTACACTCAACTCCCTGCCCCATCAGATTGCCATTTCGAATTAGTACAGTGGTCCAATGGCATCTACAGTGGATGTGGGGGTTGGTCTGGGCTGCGTGACAAACTCAAACTCATTGTGAACAGCCTCTGACCCTACTGCAACTTCAAAGACTCTTTGATAGCTATCAAAGTGCCTGAAGAATGCAATCAGTGTCTTAGAGTGGGAATAAAACCCACACAGAACTAAACAGGCCTCTTTTCATTTAACTGAATCTTAAAAAAAATCAATTTGTTTCAATTGTTAGTCTGTGGTCTGGAGTGCAGACTGAACACAACCAGAAAATTGAACTGTACCACTTAATCTCCAACTAATTAGAAGCTCAGGAAAAGAAAGAACTTAAAATCAATAAGGGGACAAAAAAAAATGAGACAGAGATTAGGGCAAGCAGTGTTTAAAGATAGAGAGAGAAATTTGGGAGGAGAGGTGAGAGAATGTGCGATGCAGAACTCGTAAGAGAGCAGGAAAGAGGGAAACAGTAGGGGTGTGTGTGTGTGTGTGTGTGTGTGTGTGTGTGTGTGTGTGTGTGTGTGTGTGTGTGTGTGTGTGTGTGTGTGTGTGTAAGAAAAAATGTGAGGTGTGGAAGAAGGGAAGAAAGGGGGAAAGAGAGGTGCAAAGAATAAGCTACAAACTATACTTTTACTTGTACTTTTAATGTAGCAAATACCTCAAGACACTGAAGGAGATTTCTGAAAGGACGAACAAAAAGCAATGGCTTTTCAGGAGCATTTTTAAGGAAAGGATGGTAGAGAGGTTAAGTGAGTAAATTCCAGAGCTTCAGCCTTGGCAGATATCCCAAAGGCTTGTACAGCTGAAGGTTGCAAGGAGATAGAGATAGAGAAAATGAAGGAGTGAAAAAGAGGCAGGCAAGTAGAGAGTGAGCAGTATTTGAGAGGGAAAGAGAATAGAGAAGACAACCTTAGAAAGTGAGGAAGTTAAGAGACCAAACAATATAGAAGGAACAAAACAGGGAATGAGGTAGAAGCAGAGAAAACTGTGGACAATGAAATGGATTAAATAAAAACTGACAAAAATATCTCTTCAGAATTTATGAGGGATTGGAGTGTTGAAAGAGACCTTTGCCTTCCTTCAAGTCTCAGAAGCCATTAAAAGAAATTCCTAAGTGTAACACCAGTCCAGGCTGCCTGTGGTATTCATATACGGGTCAATTAGACACCTAACCTCGGGATTACTAGGACAATGGACCACACTGTACTGAGTTCCCATTTAAGGGAATTATCTACCATCCCAGCAAATGGGATCGGTGCCCTGAGCCTCCGTCACAATCACACCCTCAGTTCCCAGATGCTTCTATATCTCAATCAGCCATTGACTCCTGTCACTGGGAGTTCCTGTACTGACTTGGGAGGTGGAATTGGGCCTCCAGCTGCTAAGTGCGTGCTTTTTATCTTCAAAAACACACAGAAAATTTTAACACTTAACGCAGCCCTCACGATTGCTTTGGGCGAGGAGTCCAGCTGCTCACTCAGTCTCACCTTTCCTGATCCCCCAACCCTATCTTTTCTCTTTTTTTTAAAATATCCTTTGGAGAAGTGAGGCTATGGTTAGAAACCAGATAAATGTATTAAGAGTACTAGATTCTAAGTAATATCAGAGGATCTTAGAGAAGTAGGCCTTTCATCCCACAGGCCAGTGCTGGTTCTTTGAAAAAGCAACTGAAATAGTTCCACTACCCCACTCTGCTCCTTTCAAGGTCCTAATTCACTTTTGAAGGTTACTGTTGATTCTACTTCCACCAGCCTTTTGAAGACTGCAGTGCAGATTATAATTCAACGCATTTGAAAGAAAGACAATTCTCAATTCCCTTTGGGTTTCTTTACCAGTTACCTTGAGCCTGCAATCCCTGGTTATTGCACCCTTTGCCAGTCAGGCTGATTACTCCATACTTTCCAGTAAATCACCACTACACCTTTCCAAGGAATGGGCTTACAGCTCAATAACTATTGACCCAGTAACTCTATCCCTATTTTTTTAAAATAGCAGCAATAACATGGTATCAAAAAGCCCCGAGTGACAGCAAGTTAAGATCAATAGGTGACCCTTTGCAAGGTCAGTATTATCCAGCTCCAGCTTTGAGGCAGTTCCATTGTCTGCCAATCTTTTTACATCCTCCTGAGAGCTTGATAGCCAACATTGCCCTTCTCTCTATTAGTCCAGATGAGACTGGGAGTTGGAGAGTGAGGCCTGTGCCAAATCATCAAGTACAAAAGCTCTATGCCAAAGATACAAAAGATGACACCAATACAAAGTGATGAAGCAGTTAATTCTTCTACAGAAAGTCACACCATGTAATGTTCCACTTTGCCCATTTTGGCAACTTCTCTGATACAGTTCAAGGTCCTCCTTTCAATAAGTTTCTATTCATTCTTTAATCCTTCCTGTCTGATTATTACCCAACTCTTAAGACCACAGGGATTGTAACCAACCGAGAAATCTGACGTATCCTGGAAACAAAAAATCAAAACTGCGGCCAGCACAATTCAACTTACTGACACAGGACATCAAGTCATGGAAAATTTCTTTGGGGAAGAGTGGGCTGTCCAAGCCTCTGAAATGTAGTTTTAGCACTCCTGCTATCGAGTCCATGTCATGGTCATTCTGATCTCCAGCCAAAGGGTCCTCACCTTTGTACAAAACAACATCAATGGATTAAATTTTGAAAAGATATTCATTCTCTCTGTGACTCTAAACCAATCCGTGTGAAGCATATAGACAGTTAAAATTGTTCAGGGCACTATCATGCCTGGCTAGGAGACAGCTGTTCCCAAATGTAAAACTACAATTTTGGTACATTTCCTATACATTGATATTCGTGACTGACCATATGCCACCAACGTCCTGCGATCAATGCGAGACACTATACATTGAGCTATTGCAATTCCAAAATCAGGGGGAAGAATGGAAGGGATTAAATGGAAAGCAGACCATGCCTAAAATTCCACCATACCCTGATGCCACTGATACCCACCAAAAGCCTACACCTATCCAAACTGTCTTGGATAGTAATTGCATCAATCTTCACAGATTCCTGGCCTAGAATTATGCAGGACACTTCGGATTCTTTGCAGCACATCATTTTGGGGGTGGGGGGGTGGGGGGGGGGTGGCAAGAAGGTGATGCAAGGATCACAGATGAATTTGCACAGTTTCAATTTCTAATACATCCTCAGTGCATACCTAAGTGTAAGAAGAATGCTACAACAGAACAAAAAAGGCTTTTACAGCAAATTTCATCACACTAGTACTGCAGTTTACATCAACCAAGGTCGTTCAATCATCAGACAGAGCTTAATTTTCCACAGAAGCAGTTGTTCAGGAGAGCACAACAACCCTGATTATGATTGTCACTCTTTAACAGAAAATTACTAAGGGAAAGACCATTGTGTGAGGTTGTCAAGCAAGAATTTATTCTGGTACTAACCTCTTTCAAAGGCATTTTTGATATCGTTAACTTCAATTTGTGATCCTGATACTCGGAAAATCCCCTCATGCTGCAGCCCTTTGAGGAAAAATAAACAATTAATCTGGCAGCCACCAAGAATCTCTCCACTATCCTCTCAACCAATGGGTGAAGGGAATTCATGCAAACTCCTTACTTCATTTTCAGACTCTTGCTGAGACTAAACCTATGGCAACAGCATCCCAGGAGTGGGATCAACTATGTTCATCATGAAAACCCTGCAAGTTTGGCCACAGTATATTCCAGCCCATTCATGGGTTAAGGAAGTTGCAAGGTTTGGAGTGCTAGAGAGTAGGGAGGATAACAGTTTAAGCAAAGGATGCACCTAATGGTGTTCCAATCTAGCACTATGGTGTGAAGACTTATTTGTTTAAGGAAGGACCAACAATGGCTGCTTCTGGGATAATTTACTCCACAGTGCTCCAGTGATCAATGGTGAATGATGTCACATGCAAACAATGCAGAAACAACATCAGGCATTCCGGGTGACTGTGCCAGAGGTGCACGATTGAATTTCTGGAGTAATGTCAAACAATCCAGAAACACTACAGTAAAAATTAATTTTCAAAACCATAGTGCTGGGAAAAAACAAGGTTATTCAATTGAATTTCTTAACAACATTTGGGCCTAAGATGGAGTTTTGGGTAATTCTGGGGATCATACTTTAGGGCCCTGAAGAGAGTGCTGTAGAGATTGACTAGAACAACAGCAGTCATGTAAAGACACTGGAGAGCTGGGATTATTTTTCTTTCAGCAAAGAAGATAGAGGAGATATGATGGAGGTTTTCAAAATCATGACATATTTTGATCCACATACCATGCCTGCTGATAAAACGGATGCAACTCTCCACCACCAGGGGAATGATGTGGCTTCCATCCTAGAAACCAAAGAAAGAAATTCTCAGCAGGAGCTGGTAAATCCCACAGAAAATCATCCTGGACTTTACAGCTCTCTTAATCCCTTCACAAACTCCTTTCCATAAGCCTGGAATTACTCCAAATAGTGAGAAGTATCTGGAATACTACCCAGTTTCTTTACAGGATTTACTGACCCATTTTTTCCCCCAAATGTATTTTTAAATTATTATTTCCTAACAGTCAGCTTGAGTGCTGCTCTCAGACCCAGTGAGACTTCTACATTCTCCCTCTCACATTCTTGGCCAAGATGTACAAGAAAAAACAAATGTTGCATAATATGCCAGTATTTCTACATGTCTAATGTCTATCCTCTCACCACATTACTTCTTGCCTCTATTTTGATACGAGTGCAGTCTATCCTCCTCTGAACTTTCTTATGTTGTTCACCATTGCTCCAAATCCTTTCTTACACTGTCTTCCATTTCCCCCACCATCCTCTCTGTGTTGAGATGAAGATGTGACATCCTCTCTTTCTCAACTTCAACTCATTGCCTTCAAGAATTTCAAAACTACAGCACCCTTCACTCTCTTAATCTTTCCTCCCACTTACAATCTAAAAGTCTAATTAACTTACTTGGTAACCTATGCACTAAATTTGTTTACATCAACTCCTTCCCCACCCCCCCGTCTTGGTATAATCTTCATCATTGTGCTTGATTGTGAGTTAAGCAGAATTCTTCCTTCATGACTTCCCCAAACCTCAAGGACACACCTCATTGGTAAGTTATGACCTTTAATTCTTATACAGGCTGTCCTGGGGTAACAAACGGGTTTTGTTATTACATAGGCCCATAAGTCGATTTTGTCCGTGTTAAAAAATGCACAAAAATCACTCGATATGGTAACTATACCCCACAGTAATTGTAATGAATGGTATCAAAAGCATGTAATACTGATGAGAAAGAACAATTCCTAAAAGTCGAGAGAGAAAGAAAGAAAGAGAGACAGACCTAGTTCCGCAGTTCATAGGAACAAACACGTGTGTACATTAGACTTTTAAATTTAATAACATTAATGGGAGCTTGTTCATAGGTAGGGGTGTCCATAACTTGAGTGTTCGTAACCTGGGGACAGCCTGTACATCATTGTGAATTGCATTTTTGAGTGTTTTGCCAGCATCCATTATCCTTCTTCAGATGGCATACTTAGATACTTTATAACCAATTGCCTGCAGTAAAGATAAGTAATTGTTTGATATGTAGCTGGCTACAAACTGTTGAGAAAATAGAATGGAAGGAGCTGCTTTAGGTTCTACAAAATAGCTCCTCCACCTGCTCCACTAATTGAGTGGAAAGAAACAGCTTCAGAACCATCCTCCAGACAGAACATGTGTGAACCCTGACTGCCCAAAGACTGGACTTGTGCCTGGGTGTCTTGGGACCAGACTTGTATAATGAAGCCTTAACCTTAGACATCAAAGCAGCTTTGATACCAGATGTGTCCTCTGCATTAGACCTTCCAACAGCCAGGTCCAGAAGTTTCTGGAAGCCATATTCATCCGAGGCCACAATTAGTGAAAACAGTTTAAATAACAAAAATGAGCAACTGCTGAGAGTTACCTGCTTTCTCACACTGGAGTTCCGCCGCCCACTGCATGGGATACGGTGAGAAAAAGGAAATAAACATTAAATACAGCAAGGTAAACACTAAACATATCTTGGTGGGTTATGACAACAGAAACCAATGCTAAGAAATCCAAATCAAGTCACTGCTGTATAGGTCCTGTTAAAGAACAAGTTATGCTTTGACAACCCTACAAAGCATAATCATGAGCCGTCCTTTTAAATGGAGTAAACATGCACATTTGCTACCATGACTACAGGGAGAGTCAAATGCTATTCAATAGAATTTTGTTTTCAACCACGCCGACATGTTAAGATGTTCAACTTGATGGCAGCTTGCTGGGTACTGCTACTCTACCAGCTGCCTTTTCCACCTTTGGTTCATGACAAAAATGCAAAGGAAGTACAGAACAAATCTCTGAGAATCTCTCTTGTATGCACTGTTTCCAGGAGAAAGGGGCATGACATTCAGCATGCCAATGAGATCCATTACATGCCCAAACTTCTCTTTGCAGTAGTGAAGGTTCAATAATCCTTAGTAACAGCACTGGTGACCTTCACACAGAACTGGACCTGAATACCATTTGCAGGAAGGATCTTCTCAGCTGAAAAGCAGTTTCAAGCATTCCATTTTTCATTCATTAACCATAATACATGTTAACTTGGCAGCATGGATATTAAGGAAAAGATGAAAACTACATAAGTAAGGAAATTCAGAACCTGTACAGCTGTAACAATTGGACCCACCTGGCAATGGAACAGTCTGTTCTCTGACCTAAAATGGACAGAGGGGAAAAAAAACAGGAACATATTAGTAATAGATTGAAAAATGTTGTAAATTACTGATAGGCCAGTCAACACCAAGAAGTGAAGAAAGCAAGCACACTGTGAACCTCTTATTCAGACTCCCTAAGATCCAAGTAGACACATCAATGTTTCAGATAATTTATGGAACAACTTTAAAACATTTACAAGGAGATTTACCAGGATGGTGCCTGGGATGGAACATTTCAGTTATAGAAACATAGAAACATAGAAAAACTATGGCACAATTCAGGCCCTTCAGCCCACAAAGCTGTGCCGAACATGTCCCTACCTTAGAAATTACTAGGCTTACCCATAG
>JAUZTB010000065.1:14700957-14712427 GCA_034780895.1 Rhynchobatus australiae
CTGGTGGGACGTGCTTTCAGGCTTTTGTATCTTCTGCCCGATGGGAGGGGGGAGAAGAGAGAATGTCCGGGGTGGGAGGGGTCTATTATTATGTTGACTGCTTTAGCGAGGCAGCGAGAAATGTAGACAGAGTCCATGGAGGGGAGGCTGGTGTCCCAAAGACAACGGGAAAACGGCCAATATAATTCTGAAACTATAGATTTAAATACGCCCACAAGGTGAAACATCCCCTCAGCATCCACCCTGTCAGTCCCTGTTCGAACGCTACACCTCTCACTAAGATCACTCTCACTCTCGTAAACTCCAATGAGGCCCAACGTGCTTACATTTTCCTTTCAGGACAACCCATCCCAGGTGACAAACAAGCAAATGGGAGCAGCAGTGGGCCATTTGGCCCCTCAATATTCGTTTAACATATTACTGTATTCTGACCCTTACCTCATACCCTGGGATGCCTTTTGTGTCCAGAAATCTACCTCCCTCCTTCTTAAATATATTCAGCAACTCTTGCCTCCACGGTCCTTGTGGTAGAGATTTCCACAGGTCCACCACCCCCCGAGGGGCAACCCTGCGCCTCATCTCCATTTTAAGTTCTGTTCCCATTGATAGAAAGGTGGTGGGGGCTTTGGAGAGGGTGCGGATGAGGTTCACCAGGATGCTGTCTGGATTAGAGGGCACGTGCTACAAGGTTGGACAGACTTGGGTTGTTTTCTCTGGAGCGGCGGAGGCTGAGGGGAGACCTGATAGAGGTTTATATAACTATGAGAGACATAGAATGGGGAGACAGGGGTTGAAATGTCTAATACTAGAGGGCATGCATTTAAGGTGAGAGGGAGCAAGTTCAAAGGAGATGTGTGGGGCGAGTTGTTTTTTTTTTAAACAGAGAGTGGTGGGTGCCTGGAACAGGCTGCCAGGGGTGGTGGTGGAGGCAGATACAATCGAGGTGTTTAAGAAGCTTTTAGATAGGCACATGGATGTGCCGAGAATGGAGGGATAGGGACCACGTGCAGGTTGAAGGGATTAGGTGTCATCGGTTTAATTAGCTCAGCGCAACAGAGTGGGCCGAAGGGCCTGTTCTTGTGCTGTACTGTTCTGTGTTCTCTCCCGTACCCTGAGACTGTGGCCCTAGGTTCTAGACTCATCCATCAGGGGAACATCCTCCCTGCATCCAACCTGACCAGCCCATCACTGTTTTGAGTTGAATCTTCACTGCACAACCTCGAAGGTAAGTAAATCCCTCCTTATACAAGGAGACCATAACTATAAATCTCATCACCCTCCGTTTACATCTCCTTCAGGAAAGACAGCTGTGATTAACAAGACTTCCCCTCCCTCTCTCCCTCAGCCAGCACCAACACCACTCGTGTCATTCAGTCCCTCTCGTTCTCCACCCTATCACTACCCTCCCTCTCTTCTCCCCACCCCTCCTCCATCTGCACATTGTAAAACATGTCCCATTTCACCGTCCTGAGGAAGGTTGTCAAGTTGAAACACTGTCTGACCGGCTGAGTGTTTACAGCCGTTTCTGGTTAAAAAAAAATCAGTCACGATCTCATGAAAGAGTGGAGTAGGCACGTGGCGCTGAATCGTTCCCCCCGATACTTTGTATATTCATAGATATACCACTGGCTCCCCTGCATCCACCCTCCTCACTACACCCCGAGAGAACGCCAACACTTTTGTTAAATGGAAATCACGTTGACTCCAGCCAATCACATTGTGTGTTGTTACTGGCTCTGTGATCACCCAGCTCAGAATGGATCCCAGCCCTTTCCCTGTGCTGTTGGGCTCAGCAGCCGTTATTCCCCTACTTTTTAACATCCTCTTTTTTAATAAAGATGCTATATTGTTCCATTTGCAATTTTACAAGCCGTTGGGACTTTCCCTGAATCTGGGGAACTTTGGATAATTGCAGTCAATGCATCCACCTCCTCTGCAGAAACTGCTTTTCATGGCCAGCGATGAAGACCAGCAGAAGCTGGGGATGGCCAACAGGTCTGGCAATGAAGACCAGCAGGGCCAGGATGATGACCAGCAGGTATAGGGGATGCAGTCCATCAGATCCAGGAGATGAAGACCAGCAGATCTGGGGGAACAGGGGACTAGCAGGTATAGGGAATGTCCACAAGGTGCAGACCAGCAGGTCCAGGGGGATAAAATGGAGACCAGCAGGTCCAGGGGGGAAATGAAGACCAGCAGGTAAACCCATTGACCTGCCTCATGCTTTATCTCTCATGATGATGATGCTTCAAACTTCACCCTTCCTTCTCGACGCCTTTTGTGCTTTTGACAAACACAGCTTCTGTCATTTCCTCATTCCCTATTATTAATTCTTCTACCTCAGCTTCCAGGGGCCAGCGTAACGTTTGCAGATCTCTTCCTCTTTACATTCTTAGAAACATAGAAAACCTACAGCACAATTCAGGCCCTTCGGCCCACAATGCTGTGCCGAACATGTCCCTACCTTAGAAATTACTAGGCTTACCCATAGCCCTCTGTTTTACTCAGCTCCATGTACCTATCCACAGTCTCTTAAAAGACCCTATCGTATCCGCCTCCACCACCATTTCTGGCAGCCCATTCCACACACTCACCACTCTCTGAGTAAAGAACTTACTCCTGACATCTCCTCTATATCTACTCCCCAGTACCTTAAACCTATGTCCTCTCTAGGCCACCATTTCAGCCCTGGGGAAAAGCCTCTGACTATCTACCCGATCAATACCTCTCGTCATCTTATATACCTCTATCAGGTCCCCCTCATCCTCCTTCGCTCCAAGGAGAAGAGGCAGAGTTTCCTCAACCTGCTTTCATAAGGCAAACTCCGTAACCAGGCAGCATCCTTGTAAATCTCCCTGCCCCCTCTCTATGGCTTCCACATCTTTCCTGTAGTGAGGCGACCAGAACTGAGCACAATACTCCAAGTGGGGTCTGACCAGTAGCTGCAACATTACCTCTCAGCTCCTAAATTCAATTCCCCGACTATGAGGAGAGGCTGGATGGGATGGTTTGTTTTCCCTGGATTAGAAGAAGCTGAGAGAGACCCAATAGAGGTATACAAAATTATGAGGAATGTAGATAGGGTGGATAGTGAGAAACCTTTCCTCATGAGGGAGCTGTCCAAGACCAGAGGGCATAGGTTTAAGATGAGAAGAAGTTTGAGGGATCTGAGGAAATTTTTTTCATCCAGAGAGCAGTTGCAATTTGGAATGCACTGCCTGAGAAAGTGATGGAGGCAGAAACTCTCACAACATTAAAAAAGTATCTGGATGAGCACCTGAATCAGCGAGTCCTATTCGACTATGTATGGAATGCTGGTAAATGGGTCGATATGGATGGGTACTTTGTGATTGGCAAGGACAGAGTGGGATGAAGGGCCTGTTTCTGTGCCATATGAGCCTGAGATTGGGGCCCTTGAGGGAGGGCAGTTTGCTGTTTGAGACCAATGAATACAAAACTGAATAAAACAGGACTGTAATCAGCAGTAAACCATTACACCATAATTTCCCAATTGAGTGTTGATTAAATTTTCCTAAAATATTCTCTGCATGGGCTATCCCAAATACTCTCTATCCTGCATGGTGGAAATCTAAAGTCCACATTTACTCACTCCCAAGCCTGAATCCCGGTTTTAAAACCTGTTACAGTGTTGGGGATTATTAAGCATGGTGAAAGCATGATTAGTATCTGGTTCAGACAAAGTAAAGTGGAGATACTAAGCATCAAGTTCGGGGTTGCTCACAGCTTCATGTGCTGAGTGGCTTTGGCATCCATGTCCTAACTTCCTCACAGAGTCCTGTCCTAGTTAAATGTAGACCAGACAACATGTATAGGAAGGAGGCCTTTAAAAAGGGCCTGGGTTCAACCACTCTTCCCTGTCTCTAAGCACTTCCCGAGCCAGTGATGCATATAACGTCAAATGTGCAACAGAAGAATTCTCTTTCTGCAGCACTATCTTTCCACCTCCTCTTCAGGAAATAGTCTATTTACAATCCAAGACTCTTGGACCACCCACTACTGTTAAAGTATTAACTGAAATGAAAATGCATATCAATGTATCAGAAATTAATGCTCTGAATTTTCTATCATTACTTACTATTTAAAATTTACTTTGGTTGCCTCCTCTGTCACACCCTCTCAAAGCTGATGGCTGATCGTTTTACTGGCTTTGCACAACCCCTGAATCTGTGTAGACACTCAAGAGCAACACATACAGAAAGCGTCAAGATGCCAGCTGGCAATCTTCTAATTCCTGCATTGTTACCAAAGAGTATTGCATCTGCTCATTGATGCAAGTTCATGCCACTCTGAATACGTGATGCCATCTCGTCACTATCACCATTCACAACTTTGAATCCTCTTGTTGGAAAAGGCTAACAGAAGTTTCTATTTATATCATGGCTTTAACAGTTGAAAGATTCTAAGTCAAATCACAAGCATAATCAAACTAAATTTGACACTGAGTTAAATGAGGAGATTGTCAAATGACAACCAACATCTCACTCAAGAGATAAGATTTTCTGGATTGGATTAAAGAAGAAAAGAAAAAGGTAGAGAGGATCAAGAAGTGAAGTCTGGAGTTTACGCCAAGGTGTGAAAAAGTAGGCAGATTTTGTAGAGCACTAAGACCTCAGAATCACGGCAGAGATAGAGAGGGGATAAAACTACAGATAGATTTAAAAACAATGCAAATAAGTTTGAATTCAAGGGATTTCAAGACCTGGAACTAGTGATCACAGGGGTGAGAAATAAATGTTGCTTGGTGTGAGTTAGGATATCGAAAGCAGAGTTTTTGATTACTTCAAATTTATAGACGGTGGATGATGAGAGTGTGACCAGGAGAGCACGGGCATAACCAAGCCTGGAGCAAACAAAGGCATGGATAAGGATTTCAGCGTCAGATTAAATTGATCCCTTGGGAGATTTGAGTATAGAGATCAATCCTCTAGGACACTGTTTCATCTTTAACTTAGGCTATTCATCTTGAAGAGTTCAGAATGATACCTCATTCACATTATCCAATCCAAGAACTATCCTAGTGTGTGCAAGGAACACTCAGGCCCTTACCCAATGGATGCAGAGACACCAAGGATGATACAAAAATGATTCACAAAGATGATTTCAGAACTCAGCAGTTCTAACTATCTGGAAAGATTTTTTTCTTGAAACAGTTGAGTGGTGTTATAATAAAGGTCATTAAAATTATGAACTGATTAATAATGTAGATGTACAGAAGAGGTTTCCACCTGGTCAGAGGTGTACAAGGCAATAAATAAGAAATAGTTGCTAATACATCCAACTGCAAATTCAGTAAAAACTTCTTTGCCCAAAAAGAAGGGAGAATGTGGAAATGTTATCACAATGTGGAGTTGAGGAGATTATTGCAGATGTAATTGAGGGGAATCCAGTGAAGTACATGAGCGGGAAAGATAATGGCAATTGGATTGGATAAAGTTGATCGGTGGAATCCTGTGTTGAGCATAAATTCTAGAATTACACCATTTGGGCTGAATGACATGTTACTGTGCTGTAAATTCTAGCTGATAGGGCCTTTTAATGTGCACAGTGGGCTGGGGAGGTGTACGTTTGATGGTGAAAAACTAGTTAAGTAGCTGAGTTAAACTCTACATAAACAGAAAACTGTAACACTGAAAAGCTAAAACAAAAGGACAAGGTGGTGCAGGTAAGGAACAGGAACTTGTGGGTCTAACAACTTGCTGCACACTTCCCAAGCTCATTGCTCAGCAGCAGCAGACGGAGATGTACTGAGCTCAGCAGGGTGAACCTGGATCGGAAGCAACTGGGGTGGAAAAATCTGGGATCACACCAGAAGCCAAGCAACATCTCAGCAGATGGCAGGTGTGTGACTCAGAAAGGGCCTCTCATAAACAGATTTTTCACCCCTTGCTCTTCCTCACATTATGTTCCTGGCTTTTTACTTCCTAGTTCTATTTCTGGAAAGAGGATATCGCAAGAACACTAGTTCTATTGGCCTGTGTGGCGCAGTCCCAAATTGAATACTCTTTAAGTAGCATAGGAACTGACTTTATGACTTCACTGTACAAGGGCTTGCCCCACAGCCTAATTAAGAATGTATGGTCTCAACTGTCCGTACCAGAATGAGCAACGGATTCATCCACTAGACTCAACTATGACAGGAAAGAGTTAAACGTAAAAGATTGCATCCAAAGCAGCAGATTTTGTGAA
Organism: Rhynchobatus australiae; assembly: GCA_034780895.1. Classification (NCBI taxonomy): domain Eukaryota; kingdom Metazoa; phylum Chordata; class Chondrichthyes; order Rhinopristiformes; family Rhynchobatidae; genus Rhynchobatus; species Rhynchobatus australiae. Next base: position 14,707,165 of record JAUZTB010000065.1, read on the forward strand.
AGCATTTAAAGTACCTATGAAAAATTCTAAACACAAAATGCTGGAGACACTCAGCAGGTCGGGGAGCATCTTTGGAAAGAGAAACAAAAGTAACCTTTCTGCGGCAGAAAAGAGAGAAAACAAGTTAGTTTTCAGTTGCAGAAAAGGTTGGGGAGGAGTGAACACCTCGCCCCCCCCCCCCCATCTTCCCTGCTACTGAAAATCAACTCTTTTGCATTTCTGATGAAGGACCTTGGATCTGAAACATTAACTTTTTCCTATTGATGTTGCCTGACCTGCTGAGTGTTTCAGATTTCCAGCATCTGCAGTTTGTTTAATTTTCATGAGAAACTCTAATTGTTAAATATGTTGGATTCTGAACACCCTAGTTTTAGTTTCCTACCAATACTTAACTAAATTTGAAACAAACGTTCGTCCTGTCTTCAATCTGGTTTATACAACATTCAAAGGATGGTGTGTATTCTCTCGAGGAAAATGAAGCTTGTTCTTTTCTGGAATGTTTCAGGATAAGGTTCAAGGTTTCAGCCTCTGGTTTCTGTCTTCTTGCATTCTGTGAGCAAGGAGGTGTGTTTTTGAAAGTCTAACTAAGTGATGTAACTCTGTGTCAAGTTTCAGGAAAGGTAAGAAAACGGAGGCTTGATTCAGGCTCTAATGTTCCTGTGGTGTATAAAACATTTTTAAAAGCCAAGACTTTCCTAATTATTGTTGAGGGTAAAAATTTTTAGATGTAATAGGGAGTTTTACAGATTTTTTTTAAGTCGGAAGATTGGGAGGAAAGCAGACCTGAGACAGCAAAGTCCAGGAGCTGACCCGAACAGACCGACTTTAGTGAAAGTGGCCGCAAGCCCAGCCATGACCAGCATCTCCCACTAAAACCCATTCCTGCTACTTTTAGATAAACAGGGGTTAGATAAATAAGGGTAGCTTTAAATATGTTACCACCGTTTACAGCTAAAGAACTCAGTGATGTTAATCTATTCACCTCTTACATTGCAGAGGAGAGATATTTGGATCTAATACTCTGAATACAAGCTGCAAGTATTCTGAAGTTGTGTGTGTGTGTGTGTGTGTGTGTATTTAAATTGTTGTCCATATTTTGGTTGGAGTAGATAACTCCAATGGTTATATAACACCAATCAGAACACTTCACTGAAACAAATCAATGCAACATAAAATTGCAACACAGACCTTTTGAACTTTGCATTTAGCTGAAAGACTACAGAGTATCTAATTATTTTAGACATTTGAACTAGTTTCGTTAGGATGTGGACTAAATTATACGGAACAGATCTCACACCTCCATTGATTGACTGATTATAAAGAAGATTAAGAATATTGCCTACTTTCTCCCAGAGTCTTTTGCAGAAGGTCATGTTTCGCTTGCAGTTTGGTGATCAGGTTTCTGCCTTCAAAATACTCTTTCAGTTTCTATGAAAAAGACAGAAAACAATGGTGAGCTATCACAAAACAAAATGATTTATAGAGATGCATTGAGTACCCTCTGTTTTAAAATTCACTCCCCTTCCTGAAGTCGCATGGATATGTTTAAGGCATTTTTCTGATTGGCCTTGTGCTCCAATATAACAAGAAACAAACAGTAAAATGAAAATTTTAAGACTGAAGGCAAAACCCATGGAGGGAACAGATGCTGAAACCCATGCAGAGGGAAGAACAGGCTCCGTCCTACTCATGTTGAGGGATGCTGAAGCCCTAGCCCATGGACAGGGCTAGGAGAGGTAGCCTCAAGTCCAAAACATGGAGGGTAATGCATTGGCACCAACCCAATGGAGAAGAACAAATAGGCTAGCACACATGGGATCCATATGGGGGATGCAAAGGCCCAAACCGACAGATGGGGACACACAGTCCCAGTTCACAGAGGGGGACGCACAGGCCCCAGCAGAGGGGAAGGACCCCCAAGTCCCAGCCTTTGCACAGCAACATACAGGTTGTGTTCCATGGAGAGGGAAGCATAATGTCCAAATCATAGAGAGGGACAGGGATACATCAACACAGAAAGTGATGTACAAGTCCCAGGCTAAAGCAAAGATGCACAAACCCTAACCCTTGACAAGGAACACATAGACCCCAATGCTTGACCAGAAAAATACAGGAGGTGCCCAGGCTCCTCAGGCATACACCCTAGTCCATGGAGAGATTGACATAGGCTCCAATCCTTGGATCGTGATGCACAGATTCCAGTCCAGAGAGAGGGACACAGAGAATCCAACTCATGGTCAGGGACACATAGGCGGTCCATGGTGATGGATGTACAAACTCCAACCCAAGGAGAGAGGCATATGGGCCCCAACTCATGGATGGGGAAGAGAGATCTCAATCCATGAAGATGAACACATATTTCTTTATGACACAGAAGGAGGTGACTTTGGTCCTTTAAATCTATGCCAGGTCACAGTGTAATTCCCCCATTAATTTTATCCCTGTAACCTATTCTCTCCATCAACTCCACCCACTCCCCGCGCCCAATTCTTCCTTTCACCTTTACACACACACAAGGAGAACTTGCACAGACAGCACTGGAAATCAGGTTTGAACCTGGCTTGCAGGATTGATAAGGCAGTAGCATTACTGGCTGTGCCACAGCTACACAACTTTGATTAAGTGACCATTCCCAGGGAAGTAAATGGCTTCAAGACAAAATTGGCATCACAGATTTCGCCTTCATGATACTGTACCGTGAAGTAGAACTGTTCTGTCTCTTGCTGATTGGCTCGCCTCTTGGCAATGCTGGGTTTGCTCATGAAGGTTTCTGAAAGAGTGGATTTGACTGACTCAGTGGAGTTAGTGTACTGGAAACAGTCGGCCACATCAAAGTCTTCAATAGTGACAATATCCTGAATTGTTTGTAGTGTGGCTTCCATGGTCTTCTTCACCTGTGAAGACAAACCAAATGAATTCATTAATGCAAGGAAATCTATTGCAGGATCCCTACTTGTATCTTACCAGAAGCCTAAAATTGGACAAGAGGGCTCAGTGATTCTGAATATGCACTCATTCAAAAACATAAATTCTTTTATTTTTATCATTTGTCATTTATTATTTGCATTCATGGGTGTGAAATAGTTAAAAGTATCAAAGGGGTGGTAATACCCCAGAGTTAGAAGACTATTGGTTAAGTGTGGTATGAAACTACAAAGTGCCAAAGATATAAGAGTCAGTAACTATGGGAGGGATACTGCTGAGTTGGAAACAAACTCATTTGACTATTTTCAATACTTGTGAACAAACAAACCAGGGCAAATATAGGCCAAATAGCAAATGCCAAGTGCCTATATCAAAGTGGCTCAGTCAGTGGTAACCAGCATAGTTTCAGTAACAGCAGATCCTGTCTGACCAAACTCTTAAATATTTTTGAGGAAGTGACATCTAAAGTATACACTGGAAAGCTTAGATATAGTGAACCTATTCTTCTTAAAAACCTTCCATAACATTTAACATGAATGGTTACTTCACAAATTTAAGGCAATGGATGTCTGGGTAAAACAGGAATGTGGTAACAAATATTGAAAGAAGGAAGCAATTGATTTTATTTAACAGTGGGTTAGGTCAAAGAGATGTGCTGAATGGAGTGTATGCAGAGATCAATCCTGAGTGAGGTCATCAGTAGAATGATCCCCAGAACGCTGGTTGGTACAACTCCCCTCATGGAGTGTGACATTCAGTTTTGTGTTCTGCATCACAGTAATGACACATTGGCCTTAGAGGGCTTGTAACAAAGTTCACCAGAAACCAGAATGATAATAGGGCTTAAAGGTTAATTTAAGAAAATAATTCCATGAACACGGTATACTTCTCCTTGAGATCAGAAGCTTGAGGGGTGATCTGATCAGAATTTTTAATCCCAGAGTTAACTAGTTTCTCTGGGACAGAATTAGACAAGGGGGGACATAATTTTAAAATAAATGCAAGATTATTGAGGATGGAAGTCATGAAACACTTTCCTCCATGAATTGGTATTAGGTGTCTGAAGTACTCTCACGCAAATGCTGTGGATGCTGCATTTCAACTGAAATGTTCAAGACTGAGACTGATAAGAGTTTTGTTAGAAAATGGTAACAAGGGAATGGAACCTCAATGGAGCTGGGGTATAAATCAACCATGATCTAACTGACTGCTGGAGCAAACTGGAGAAGCCGAATGACTCATCCAGTTGTAAAGTGTCAGAGGCATGACCAAGTGAAAGGCTGAAGAAATTTAGATTTTTCAGCCCTGAAAGATAGTGGATAAAACTTTGAGAAGATTAAATGATACTAAGTGGAATAGAAAAGTTTAAGGCTGAGTTATTATTCTGTCAGTCCAAAAATCACAGACAGACTCTGATGCAAAATGAGAGCGTTGGGCTGATGTCAGGAAGCACCTGTTCATACAGAGGGCAAATATTCACTCTCACTAGAGTCAAGTGGTAGACCACATATCCCTCCTGTTACAGAAGATGTCTGCTTTGATCCTATTAACCTCAGCTCATGTAGGTCTGGGCATGAGAGTCTGGATCAGTCTGGTTATGTATGTAACCCATTCAGCCATGAGAAGATGCCTTCAAGCAATGAATTGGGGCAGTTGCAAGAACCAACCCTGGCAATTGTTCTGTTGTTTGGCAGCAGTGATGCTGAGAGACTCACCTCCTCGTTCTCAATCTTTAGAGTGGCCAACCTGGACTGGAGTTGTTGGCACCGCTGTACCAATTCCCCCTGCACTGGTTGCTGAGCACACAGGTGAGAAACCTGAAGAGTTCAAAAAACAGCAGTTTGTTAGGGGGAAACAAAAAGAGGAAGAGACCTTCACCCAGCTTCACTGTACAGTTAGAAACAACTAGAAGCAATTTGCATATCACTTACACCCAGGGCAGTGAAAAAAACATCTGTGTTGATTCAAAAGAGCAATGACATTGCGCTGACAGAATGCTTGGGATGCTGACCATTGCAAAGGTTGAATAATGTCTTTTCCCTTGGGATGCGAGGTTTAATACAATGATTAGTGACCGTACAGAGGATTCCATGAGACCATAAGACATAGGAGCAGAATTAGGCCATTCAGCCCTTCAAGTCCACTCTGCCAATCGATCATGGCTAATTTATTTTTCCCTCTCAACCCCATTCTCTTGCCTTCTCCCCGTGAGCTTTGGCACCCTTACTAATCAAGAACCTATTGACCTCCACTTTAAATACACCCAATGACTTGGCCTCCACAGCCATCTGTGGCAATGAATTCCACAGATTCACCACCCTCTGGCTAAAGAAATTCC
>JAUZTB010000065.1:14712664-14723350 GCA_034780895.1 Rhynchobatus australiae
ACCATCTCACACAGAGCTCCTGAATAGGTAGTTCTAAAATAGCAACGGAGCAACATGAAGAAATAGCCAAATTACATCTGTCAGGCTGGTGTGTGGCACAGAGAGAAAAAAAAATGGCAGTGGAGGGGTTCCTAGGGCATTGCTGCTCTTTCCTTTGCCAATGATTGTGTCACACTGGAGGAGAGTAATGATGGGTATAGGTCACTCCTTTTATAAAACTGCTGCACATTCCTGCTGAGTCCAGTCTGGTCCCTATATAGTTCTATAAAGTATGCAATTCTGATAAGTGCAGGTTATTACCTGTATAAGTCTAGGATTTATTGTTGGCCTGTCCCCATATAACAATGAGGCACAGTACAAGTAAATGCAGTCTGCAACAGTATAATACAAGGGGTACAGGTCTATCAGAAATAACAAGAGTATTGCCTACTAACCAGCTGGACAAGCATTACTTCAAGATGGAGCTTATTGAAATATACTGACCCCGTCACCCATGTGTGGCTGGAAGTCGAACTTTGGTGGCAAACAGAACACGGTGTGGTATAATTCCATAAGACGCTGTTTGTCATTGGTAGCATCTAGGCTGTCGATGGCATTTTCAATGATCTCCAACCCTTCATGCTTGGATTGCTCAACATTAATCTCTGCTGAAAGAAATGTCCTCATTGCGCGGTTCAGACTGGCATGGTACCCAAGGTCACAACACTAAAATAAAGAGTACAGATTAGATCCATTGCCAAACTGATTTCATTGAATCCCTGTATATTCCCAAATGTAAAAACAAGAAGACTAGTAACTGTGTGGGCACCAGTCTTTGAAGGTGTCAAGATAAGCAAAGAAGGTTGTCACAGAAGTATTTTGGATCCATACTTCTATTAATAGAAGAGTTCTAGACCATGATAGTTTTGCTCTTTCTCTACAAAATACTAATGAGTCTTCAATGCTCAATTCTTTAGGAATACTTCAGGGAGGGATCAAAGTTCTGGAGAGATTACTGGATGATTTACTTTTGTTGTGCCCGGGGAGGAGGGACTCCAGTTATGTGGAAAGCCTGGAGATGTTAGGATTGCTCTCCTTTGAGTAGAGAAAGTTAAGAGAAGATTTGACCTAACATGTCAAATCTTCTCTGAACCTTTTCATCTTATTAATGAGCTCTAGGTATTGTTGACAAGGCCTGCATTTCCTTTTAAGTTGGTGATGCGCTATCCTCTGGACCTGCTGCAGGCCTTGAAAGTGAAGATACTCCAACAGCCAGTTGTTATGATTTGGCATGCAACCTCTGAAAAACTGGTGATGCAGATTCATTGATTAAGTTCTCAAGTGAATTGTATAAGTTATTTCTTTACAGGGGAAAGGGATTAATTAGATAGCTCTACCAAAGAGCCAAATGGCCTCCTTCTGTGTTGTTTCACTCTCTGATTCCAGTGTAATCCATCCAAGCAGTCAGTATCCAAGAACAAAGGTACAAGAGATTCTGCAGATGCTGGAATCTGGAGCAACACACACAAAATGCTGGAGGAGGGGGAGAAGTAAGAAGCTGAGAGGGGATAGGTAGAAGAGGCAAGAGGGCTGAAGAAGAAGGAATCCAGTAGCAGAGGGCAGTGGACCATGGAATAAAGGAAAGGAGGTAGGGAATAGATAGGCAGGTCATGAGGGTGGGGGAAGGGATGGGCAGGCCATGAGGGCAGGGAAAGGGGAAAGAGAAGGGGGAAAGGGGGCCACAGGAATGAGGGAAGACAAAGGTGAAAAAAAAAGGGGGAGAAGAGGGGAGGGGTTACTGGAAGTTAGAGAAATTGATGTCGAGGTCAGCAGGTTGGAGATGCTGAAAATCTGAAATAAAAAAGGAAAATGCTGGCCACTCAACAAGTTAGGTATTATTTGTGGAAAAGGAAATAGCTCTGATTAAGGTCTTCGACCTGAAATGCTAACTGTTTCTCATTCCACAAACACTATCTTACCTTCTGAGTGTTTCCAGGACTTTTATATCACCTCTGAATGGCCTGATTCAAATTTTAAGATTATAGCCTTTGTTCTGATTTTCACAGGAGGAAATGATTTATTCCTACTTGAACTATGAACTACTTTAATTAATTAGAGAATCTTTTAGTCTTTTATGCTGGAAGATATAACCCAGTTGGTGCAACCCACCTTCAGAATTTAACCCCTTCATCCCTTTTGAAGAAGTTATAAAAATCAGAAAGGACACACATTGTCTAGAAAAGTTAGTAAACTGGCTCACATCAAGTAGGTCGGACAAATCATGGATGTAGTACTTATAGACGGAGCTGTTGGTAGCCTCCAGTGCCAGAATGTACTCATTTCGTTTGTTCTCAGTGTATTTTGCCTGCCGCTAGGAAAAAAGAACAGCAAGAGCAAAAAATTAAATTTCCTTTGGTACGTGGTGCAGGGCTTAAAAGCAGACACTTAAGTGATCAGTGTCAGGGTAGGGAATTCTCAACTGGGATTTCAAACCTAGACTGTGTAGCAATGGGGCATCAGTGCTTTAAACAAACTCAGTCATATTCAAGAGATGTATTATTGTGCATCTGTGATTAATATTTCCAGTTTAGAACGTGCCCTCATCTAACTATATTGGGAAGTGCAGCGCATGGAATGGAGGAGTTAAGGCAAAGTTGTTCCCTGACTTCGGATGCATTCACTATTGTTAGCCACGCAGATGATTGAGGAACTACAGCTTACTTCAGTTAATTAGGAGTTGCTTCCTTAAACAGACATTCTACTCGAAGGATTTCCTGTCAGTCTGTCAACACTGTTGTTTTGCATCACACAAAAATGATGCCTAATTGGACATGACATATCTCATGAGGAAGAAAAGAAAGAAAAACAAGAAATGGGAAAGAGGGGAGAATATGTGGAAACAAAAATGCAGGCAAAAGAGCTGAAGGTGGGAGGAAGAGGAGGTAGAGAAAGGACAGAAGAAGACTTTAAGATGCCAAACCTTCTCCTTCATTTTCTCGATCTTTCGGACTGAGCTGCGTCTCTGGTGCTTCTCCTCGAATCGGATGTTGGCCACTGGGTCTGGTGAGCGGCCAATCAGCCGGTCCTCCTGCTTCACAGATCGGCCAATCTGTTTCTCTTCCTGTTTCTCTGCTTCTTTCAACTTGCCTTCTGCACTAATGCTGTCAGCATTGTACATGTGATAGGTTTTCATAACCTGCAAAGCAAGGATACTTGGTCACAACTCACAGTGCTCTTTAACAGTAAATTTTGCCTTAAAGAAACTTCAGTGCTCCAGAAGGGAAACTTGTCTGCATGTCATCAAATATTGCCAGGGCAGGTAAAACAGAGGTTAGATACAGAATAAAGTTCTTTCCACAATATCACATCAAACAATCCTAGAGAAGTGACCAGAGTTAGATACAGAATAAAGCTCTCCTGCTAATTAAAATTCCTAAACATTTCAAAGAAAGGATCATTTTATGCTGCAAATTTGAACTGCCTAGAAACTGGTTTCATTTCATTCTAGACCTTTACAGCTGACAAACTAAGGAGTCCGGAAGGAATCTGAATTCACTGGAAGGAATCTGAATAACGGAATTTTATTGTTGTCCTCTGGATCTGTGTAACATTTGGAGCAGATGTTGCAAATTAAAGGACAGGCATATTCTTGATTAACAATGGAAAAAAGATTGCTATTGAAAACTCTGCCATTCAATAAGATTATTAAGTCAGGACTTGTGCAATTAACTTTTGGGTCAAATGTGCTGTATGAGATTGTTTTTTGTGAAAAAATGAAATGAGCTGAAAGGGTGGATTGGATTGGAGGATCTCAAGTTGTAGGGTGGACAAAGAACACGAGGATGTTGTGCAACCTCAAGCCCGATCTGCCATTTCAACTAATTAACCCTAATTACAGCTCCTTATCCCTTGCTAATTTAAACTACTGAAGATATTGTCCCCAGTTTTTTTTTGGCAGTGGGGAGGTATTCTAGATTTTCACTTCCCTGCGAGTGGTGAAGTGTTAGGGTGGCTTAGTGGTGTAGCAGGTAGTGCTGCTGACTCACGGCACTAGTGACCTGGGTTTGATCTTGACCTCTGGTACTGCCTTTGTGGAGTCCACACATTGTCCCTGTGACCTCATGGGTTTTCCTGGATGCTCTGGTTTCCTATCACATTGTAAACGCATGCTGCATGATAGGGTAATTGATTACTGTAAATTATCACTGGGGCAAGTGCATGTTGGAGAATCAGTATGAATATTACGGCCATATGAGAAAGAATAGGTTATAGAGAAATGAGTGGGAGAATAGAATTGGTGGGATTGCTCTGAGAACTGGCACAGACAATGGGCCAAATGGCCTCTTTCTCTGTTATAAAATATGTGAAATATGAGTTGATGGTGAGTTCAAATTCTATGATTCTCTTCCCAGACACCACCAATCAGAGGAAATATTTGTCCCTGTTGTATTCTATCATCTCCTTCAACCCATTTTAAATAATTTTAGGGTGTATTTACAAGTACATAACATTTATACTGAATACCAAGGGTTTGTAAAGGAAACCTGTATATAAAGAACAGCTGCTCATCTCACTACGGCATTTATTCCGCTTAAAGTTAAAAACCTGTCATTAGTCACAGCATTGTGAAATATTGCCGTTGAAAATGTTGAAGATAAAGGAGAGATTTTAGTATGTGTTTTTAATATATGGGTAGAAATACATTCCTGCTGCTATCTGTAAGGAGTCTGTACATTCTCCCCATGTGTCTGCGTGGGTTTCCTCCGGGTGCTCTGGTTTTTCCTCCCACATTCTAAAGATGCCTGGGTTAGGAACTTTTGGGCATGCTATGTCGGTGCCGGAAGTGTGGTGACACTTGTGGGCTGGCCCCAGGACACTCTACACAAAAGATGCATTTCACCGTGTGTTTCAATGTACATATGACTAATAAAGATATCTTACATTCAACCACAAACCAATGCTTGATGCCACAGCATGTGGCTAGAATCTGTGCTGCTGAGTAATTCTCAATTAGTGAAGAAAGCATATCCGTACCATGATTTTCTCAGAAAGTGCGAGCTGGCCTAGGTCTTATTGGGAAAGGAGGCAGTCCCTGCCACTGTGGGCATGGGTGGATGGGTGGATTCTTGAAATTCCCGCCATCCTGGTAACACATACATATACTTAACAGGCTCAGCAATCAGGCTAGTCAAAGTTCTTGGATGTGAGGGCACATGAAGTATGAGTCTCAGAGTGTAAATTTATATCATTTTAATTGAGGATAATTATGTTTTTTTGGTATTTCATTCTGTTAATCCTTCACTCTGTACTGAGCGATTCAATTCCCCTTTCTCCCAAATATCAACTTCAAATGAAGCAATCCATAGAAGAGCTGTCAGTCTGAAGTAGAAATGAAGAACAGAGATTGGTTTGCCAGCATTATTTTTTTCATATTTCTTTCAGCTCACAGTCCACTGTGTTCACTGTTTATGATGCTGCTGCTTACACCTAGACTGCCAAATGCATACTGGATTGGATGACTGCTTAATGGAACACTTCAACTCCATCACTTTAATTCTCTACTTTTCTCCTAATATGACCTCTCTGCACTCGGCTTCCTGCATTGCTATTCCAATGAAGTTCAATGTAAACTTGAGGAACAGTATCCCATCTTTCAACAAGACACATTACTAGCCTTGCAGACAAATTTCAAATGAAGATTCTATGTTCATTTACACCTCCTCTTTTGTTTCACCATTTTTGCTTTGGACCATAATCCCTTCTGTTAATTAATCTTTCCTGCCTCCCTCCCATCACAGAACTCTCCCTTTTGGAATATATTTTGAATTATGTTCCAAATACCAAAGTTGGAACATAACATCTTCCCTTTCTCTTTCGCTAGATCTTGGAACTTGTTTCTCATTAACAAGTTAACTCTGTTCTCTCTCCAGAGATGCTGTCCAACTTGCTGAGCATAACTTGCACTGTTTTATTGCATTAAACTGGTTTCTAAATATCCCAAATGTCCTGCTTCAAGGTGTCATTAAGAAGTATTTCAAATAAATGGGCTAATTAGTACATTTAAATAGGCAATCAGGAATTAAGCACCAACTCTGCACTAAATAAATCACAACTGAGGGAATTAAACTCCCAGATGTTAAGCAGTTTTAGAGACATTAAATTAAAAACAGGAAATGCTGGAAACATTCAGCAAGTCAGACATCAGAAAAGCCATGTATGTGAAACATAAACTCCATTTCTCTCCTCACAGATGCCTGACCTCCCAAGTATTATAGCAGCTTCTATTTTTATTTCAGAAGCCTAGTATCTGCAGTTTTTTGGCTTTTGGACACACCAAACTGGAAGCTTGAATCTTAGTGAAAAATAGTAAAGGAAATTGTTCACCAGAGATTAATTTGCTGAGGTGAGAATACTTCTGGAAATTGAATTACTGCATCTTAGTGGAATATCTCTGTAATTTGATAAAAAGAATAATAATGCTGTAGAAAACCCAAGCAGTTTAGTTTCCATTTTCAAGAAATTATAAAATAGGTATGTTTTAGTAGTCAATAATTACTATTAACATGTAATACTTTAATTACAGTCATTAACTGCTAAATAGCCAATTAATGTCACTGAACCCTTGTGGGCCACAGTGGGTAGCACTCTTGCTTGAATCAGTAGGTTGGGAGTTCAAGTCCCACATCAGTGGCCTTTGGCATTCTATACTTTAATATCAGATGTTAAAATCAACCCTTGTCTGTCTTATTCTGTCAAACTTTGATATTACCACCCTATTCCCACCCCCACCCAAATGTACCCAGAAGTACTTTTCAGGTTCTGAAGCACTTTTGCGATCTTGAAAAAAGTGCTCTTGAATGTATCTATTTTTCAGTTTTGCAAACATTTCCCTTGTTCTCTTGGCCAACATTCTTTCCTTAACTATCTGCAAACAGATTGAGTGGTCATTTTCCTCATTTGTTGTTTGCTAGATCTTCAAAAAAATCTTTATTTATACAGCATGTTGACAGGCCCTTCCAGCCCAATGAGTCCACACCGCCCATTTAAACCCATGTTAACCTACCCATATGTCTTTGGAATGTGGGAGGAAACCGATGCACCTGGAGGAAACCCACACAGATACGGGGAGAACATACAACCTCCTTATAGACAGCGATGGGAATTGAACCTTGATCGCTGGTGCTGTAATAGCGACATGCCAATTGCTACGCCACCAAGTCACCCAAAATACACTCGAAGTATGACACATGTTCTGTGAAACAGATTTCTGTGCATGTATGTCAAAGTCAAAGTTGAATTTATTGCCATATTCACAAGTGCATGCATACACAGATGCAATGACAAACTTACTTACTGAGGTCAGAAAAACCACAGTGTCTGCACTGGATGATAACTCATTGACGGAATTCCAGAGTCTAGATGGGGAAACCCTAACCTGTGTCACTCATCTCCCAAACCAATCTCCAGAGCTTTCAGTTTGTGAATATATTGATGATGATCATAAGCAAATTGCTACGCTGCCAAACAGCTTCAAAAACACCTCCAATTTTCAGAAAAATGCTTGAATATTGACCATCCAGATAGATTATTCCATACACGTACATTGAGATATTACAAAGGGAAAAAGAAAATCAGAATACAGGAGGTAGCATTGCAGTTATGGAGAAAGTGCAGTGCAGGTAGACAAATAAAGTGCGAGAGTCATGTAGATGCACTGATTCAGAAATTATTGGAAGGGATTTACTGGGAATACATAGGGTCAGGAAAATTAGTTTCTGTGTGGGGTGTGAAGGCTGAACACGCCCAGAACATTCCAGTTAAAACAACACTGAATAAGAGATTTATAGGCTGCAATTCTATCACTTCTGCTGACAATGAGCCTGACAAAGCGTCGAAAGGACTTAACCACACCCTCACCATCCATCTTGCCAAAAGCCAACCACACAGCACTTGACCCGTGTGAAAAGTACTTGTCAGCTTCCAACATCTGTGCCACAGGTCACAGTTCAGGGTCAGAGGAATGAAGGTGGGAACTTGAAGCCCATGAGGAGATAATTCTGAATGAGGAATAATGCCAGTGTAACTTAATTTGGTCAATTATTGTTTTTCCTCTAATGAAAAGAGGAATTTTCCAGATGTTTTTGTTTCCAAGAGACAACAATATAAAAGAACAACAATTAAAACACCACAAAGTATAGAAGTGCTCAGAATGGCACAGGACACATGGATAGTGATCTCAAGCATTTAAATAAAAGAAAATTACCTCAGTGGTTATATGATTCCTCTCATTAAATCAGACCATGCAAGGCCAAGGCCCTGAGGGGATGAGGATAGGAGGCAGTCTAGTCACTGGTTTACAGAACTGCATACTTCCACACTGTAATCTAGCTGACTTATTGCAGGAACATTACAAGAGAGACTCATATGGAGCAGCAAAAAGAATCCAGTGCCAGATATAATTGCTCAATCCATCAAGTTTTCATCCCTCCAAGGCCAGTGTCATTGTACAGCGCCTAAGTCTTTCAGTGCGAGGCAGAATAAATATTTGAAGCTTTCAGTAAATCTTTGGCTGAGAAAATGGTCTTTTGATGGAGAGAAATGTGATAATAATAATTTCCGGGTCATTTCATATCATTCTGGAAATTCAAGTGGATACTTTTCAACAATTCACTACAATAGGTAGTGCTATAGATAGTGTAGAAGTTTATAAAAAATTAGAGGGAGATCTTGATCAGTTAGATATGTGGGCTGAGGACTGGCAAATGGTTTTCAATCCAGATAGATGTGAGGTATTGCATTTTGGGAGATCAAACCAGGGAAGGACTTACAGTAAATGGTATGGCTCTAGGGAGTGTTATGGAACAGAGGAGTCCAAGAGCATAGTTTACTGAAAGCGCCGTCACAGGTAGACAGGGTGGTGAAGAAGGCTTTTGGCATGCTGGCATTCATCCATCAAGGAATTGGCTATAGAAGTTGGGAAGTTATGTTGCAGTTATACAGGACATTGGAGAGGTCGCACTTGTATACAGTTTTGTTCACCCTGTTATAGGAAAGATGCTATTAAACAATAAGAGTGAAGAAAAGGTTTACCGGGATGTTTCCTGGATTTAGGGGCGGTTGGACAAACTTGGGTTGTTTTCTCTGTAGCGTCAGAGGCTGAGGGGAGAAATGATAGAAATTTATAAGATTATGAGAGGCATAGATAGAGTAGATAGCTGGTACCTTTTTCCCGGGGTTGAAATGTATAATACTGGAGGGCAGGCATTTAAGATGAGAGGTGGTAAGTTTAAAGGAGATGTATGAGGCAAATATTTTGCACAGAGTGGTAGGTGTCTGGAATGTACTGCCAGGGGTAGTGGTGGAAGCAGATACGATAGTGGTGTTTAAGAGGCTTTTAGATAGGCACATGAAAATGCAGGCAATGGATGGATATGGATTATTTTGGCAACAGGTTTGGCACAGGCATTGTGGGCCAAAGGGTCTGTTCTTGTGCTGTGCTGTTCTGTGTTCTATGTTCATCTGGCACAGGTGAGAATCTCATAATGTAGGTGGCACAGGTGGGCATCGCACCATTCAATGGGCGCAGGTGGGAATCCATTATGCATTTTGTGTGGGTGGTACTTCATCATGCATTTGGAATAATTTGTTTGTACAAATAGAAAGCCAGCATGAACGATGCAGGTGGGCCTTTCAGGTAGTCAACTGTTGTGATTGTGGACAGTTCTCCTTGAACAAATAAGCAAGCATGGAGCTGAATGGCTTCTAGATCTATATAAAAGTGAAACCAATCCAACATTGTGGTTATTGCATTTTAGGGACTTTTTAAAATAGTTTGGAAAATGAATTACTACCAGAGGAATATTTAGAAGAGCAGAAGAGACCTTCTGCTGTTGGTTTTCTCTGAAAAAAGTTCTCATAACAAAGCAGTCATCAGTAAGTCAAATCTTCATTGGAAGCCTCTCAACAATGCGACAAAGCAGAAATTTTACTCAAGTTCAGTTCAAAAGTCAATTTGAGAAATCTCATCAAGAGCAAAGGTTGTGAGAAACATTAGAAACTAAAAACTTTCAATTCTTGGCCTCTCGTAACCCTGAATGTGGCAGTGACAATATTTGAAAATAGCTTTCGGGACTCACCTAAACCCTATTTCTAAAGCTGGCCCATTTTCTCCCCTGTTACCACCTGAAAAAAAATTGTCAGCACAGTAAGGTTTGGGCAGTAGCAAATTGAAAAATTCCATTTGATTTCTTTAAAATGCTGACCACATCTTCAGAATTATTTCATTGTTTGAAAGGCCATTTTGGATGCCCATAACAGGAAGTCTAGAACTGGAGTTCTGTTTGTCTGCTGGCTTTCGGTCTTTTCTATTGAAGTCACTGCAGTCAATTCAATGGAAAAGGTAATCGAACAGAGTGGAAAATTGGCAGCTGATCCATTATTATTAACTTTGCACTTTTTCCCAGGATGGATTTCTACCAGTGTCCCACAGGAATGGTTTCCTGTGCAACATTATTTGTTGCCCAGGAGACCTTTCAGGATCTTGGAAAAGCAGCAAGGTATAACTGCAGTAGTTCACCAGTGGATTAGAGTCGGTGTGGATTAGATATGACAGGAAGCCTGTGGCATTAACAAACCTGAGCTTGCCAGCCGCAGCTCTTCTCACCAGTAAGTCAGAGGGTTGTGGATCAAGTTGCTCTCCAGACCCGA
>JAUZTB010000065.1:14774718-14785066 GCA_034780895.1 Rhynchobatus australiae
TGGCATAGACCTTCTGCTTAAAGACAGCAGTTCTCCTTGGAACTGCAAGCATTTGCCTACATAACTATGGAAATTCAGGACCCTTGCAGAAAAACATAGGTCCCAAAGATCTGCTCAGCAATTGCTGCTGACAACACCATTGCACTGCATGGGAGTGTGCCCGCTGCAGGTTAGAACAGCTGCTGGGGAGAAAGGCTAGTAAAAGATAATTTCAAGTCGTCATATTGTCATATGTACAAGTACATGTATGCACAGGTGCAATGAAAAACTTACTTGCAGCAGCATCATATAAGCAGCATTCACAAGAAAAATATAAATTAAACATAAATTATACACAGTTTTTACAAGAACAAAATTAGAAATAAAAAGTCCATTTTAATTTACAATATTTTATGAAATTCAGTTGATTCAAATGTACATAAATGCTTTTAATATTTTCTAGTGTTTTTGCCTTCACAATTTCTTTTAACTTGTTAATGAATTTTAAATAATGTTAATTGTATGTTTTTTACTTTTCAGCATTTTTGAATCCTTTTGATTGTCTGTAGATGTCAATGTCATTAAACCGTTTTAAGAGTTTTGACAGCTGGTGAACTTAGGGGCGGGGCTTAACTGGTTGTTAAACCAACCACACGTGCAGGGCTTTTTCAGTCTCAGCCACAGGTAAGAATGAGTTTAACAGGTATGTGACTGGTGAACTTTTGCATCACTACACATGTTAAGCTAGCTCTACATGTATGCAAGTCATATGCATGGAGGATTGTACCTAATTTACGGAAGAACTCTACCAATGCATTAGGTATTTCTGGCAACATTCTATCAGACAGCACATCAAAGGAGCTGTGCTACATGATAGAAATTCTTAGTCAATATCTGAAGTTTGGAATCAACTTTCACCTGGGCTAGAAAATCAGAAGTTGCCCTCAGCTTTAGTCCTGTTAATTTCAAAGTTTACAGCAATCAGAAAAAAAGTAATAAAAATTACCCACTGAAATAGGATCAGAAAACAAAATTGAAACAAACATGCTCTCTGGGTTCCTTCAGTGAATTTATTAACCAGGACACTAAATTGTGCCAACTAAGAGCATTGCAGGTTCAGTCCATTGTCTGTGAGTCCGATGATCATCACTAAACATGGTATAATTGGACTCAGCTCCTTTAGGTTATGAAGGCAACATGTGGTCTGAGTTTCTTTCCCAACTTGCCAGAAGTATTGCAAAAGATTTGCATGCAGATAAGACTTGCTTGTGAAGCTTCCTACAATCAAATAGGGTGTCACAGTCAAAGCTCACACAGAGTAATGGCCTTTTGAAATTACCCTTGAGGGTACCAAGGAGCCTTGAAACCAATGCCTATGGAAGTATAAGACAAAGTCCATGGAGAAAGGTGCCCAAACACGACAACCAAAGAAAATAATACCAGAGTTCTAAAATTAAAAGCATCAAAGGAAATGAAAACAAAGATTAACATTTTAAGATACTTTTAATGTACTTTGAAGAACTATAGCTGTAAAACCATGCTCTTAACTCTTGTTATAGAAACATTGAATTTGAATCAGGTTGCTCCCTCAAAAATAACTTGCAGAGCTATAAGGGAAGAGCAGAGGAATGGAATTGAGTGGATCGCTCCACAAAGAGTCAGTATGGACTCAAAGGGCCAAATGGCCATCTTCCATATACTGACAATTCAATGAATCTAAATAAAGATCTGTCCTACTACAATAGTCAGAGACCAGGTGGCAAACTGGTAACATTAACTTACTTAACTCTATCCATGGCGATTCAAGAGCTAAATATAAAGCAAGAGCCAACAATCAGATATTGTATATTGAATTCCTTGTTGCACTGGATTTTATTTCATGCAAGATATGTAACTATGTATTCTATTCACTCACTGGTCTTTAGCTCCAATTTTCCATTCAAATCTTTCATTGACAAATATTTATAAATTAATAGCATCATTCATTTCATGACATATTCCTTCTTTAGAATCAGTCATACAATGAAAATCACAATGTTTCACCCTTGGAGCTGTTATTTATGACAATTAGGGAATGAATATATGACAGCCATCTAATGAAAATTTGCACCAATCATCATAATTCAGTGGAATTAAGCTCAAATGGCTAATAAATTTAGACTAGAAATCTGTTTGATTTTTGTAAACAAGCAATCCTGAATAAAGATTGCTGTGATTTTCTTTAGAACTCTTTGCACAACATTTTAGTTAGCTTTGCACTGTTGGGGCAAAATAGGTCTGCTTTGAAGCATTCGTAATTGTCAAAATCAATATGTAATTAATGGTTCAAAAAATTATCAGTTCACCTGAAATAAAAAAAATGATTAGATGTATCAGAGATCTGAAACTATTTCCAAACTTTTTCTGTTTCCTCTGATACCAACAGCTTATTGTTATAAAGTCTGACTTGCATGCCTTATCTCCGCCTTTTTCCATTGCAATTTTTTCCCACTGATATCATAGATAATAGATCTTAGAATTATACTAAGAACAAGTAATTTCCTTTGATAGAGTTATAAACGCTAAATATATCTACCAAAATTTATTGAGATCAGGGCAGATCTGGCATTAAGGGGCAACAAAGGACTGCTAAAGTGGAAACTCAGAGAGGACACTGAAGCATAAGGGAGTAAAGCTTTAAAGCAAAAAAGGAAAGATTTCCTTGTGTCCCAGCCAAAATCTTTTTCTCAGGCAACTCCATCAAAAATGTCCTGACAACTTATTCATTTAATAGTTGCTTGTGGGATCTTACAGCATTTAAAATTTGTTGCTGCATTAAATGTTAAAATACAAGTCAATTCATTGCATCGGATGTAAAGGATTTTGAGATGTTTAAATTTATAAATAATTATATATTTATTGTTTTACATAAGCCACATGAATTTCATTCAATAGAATTTATGCCAGCCAGCCAATGTAAAGAAATAATAGAGTAATCAAATACCTCTCTGGAAGTTTCCCTAGATAAAATATGTGCATCAAATGGAGTGACATGGGACTCTCAAATCCCCACATTTACAAAAATGGTCTTACATAACACATCAGGGAATTCAATAAATTTCTAATATCTAGGATGACACAGGGCATAGCTAGTAAAGCTGATACCTCACAGCTCCAACGACCTGGGTTCAATCCTGACCTTTGGTGCTATAAATATAGAGTTTGCACATTCTACTTGTGACTGTGTTGGTTTCTTCTGGATGCTCTGGTTTCCTCTCACATCCCAAAGACATGCAGGTTCATAGCTTAATTGGCTGCTGTAAACTGCTCCTTGTGTATTGATAATATGGTAGAATCTGGGGGAAATTAATAGGAATGTGGGGAGAATAAAATTGAATTAGCGTAGGATTAGTGTGAAATGGTCGCTTGAGTTATAGGGTCACCCAACATGAAAACAAATGGACTGAAGGATGTTTTCATGCTGGGTGACCCTATAATTCCATCTCGTACCCTAGTTAGTGCTAATATTTTGTCTGTCCTTTCTCCAGTTATAGAACCTTTGCAAATAGCTGTGTAAACAGGAGGATCAACACTTAAAATTCAGTGTTTGGTTAAAGATGAATTATGAAATGGTACTAATCTTATTACCCTCTCATTATCAGCTTATAAAACATAGGTAGCTCACAGGTTGCAAAATCAAGGTAAAAGCATTCGGTCTCACATATAGTTGTTTGATCAAACTTCTCCACTTACACTGTTAGCTTAAATTTCCCTTGCTAATATTACTGCTGCCAATTGTTATGAATTCTGTATGCTATGGGTATATTTTAAATGACTTTTCACTTTTGCATGTAAATTAGAAAATCTAATACAGTTGCCCCTACAGGATTCTGGTATGGTTCCAAGTCCCTCGTCCTATTAAATGTGTCTCCCAGTCACCTCTCGCTTGGCCTGCCATTACATGCCATTTCCATTTCTTTTACATGACAGCAATTCAGTGAATACTACTGGAAGGCAAATCTAGCCTAGTTTCCCACTCATTATGAAATCAATCTGTTTGCTATTGTAAAAAATCAGTCTCAGAGCACAGAAAGCCAGAGTAATCCTCTCTTTCTGTGGTAGTGCATGATTTGTCTTATCTTAAGGAGAACTGTAGCAGGACATACTCTGTGAGGCCAGAAGAGTGGGAAGGTGAGATGGGCAGCAGAGACAAAAATCAGAGAAATCCTGTGGCCAAGAAATGAGCTACAATGAGCAGGACTGATGCGATTCAGACTGATCATTTCAGATCACACAGTTACTTAGTTGAAACAACTTGGGGCAGTTTCTCAGTGCTTTGTTTCCTGTTTCCCTCACCTGAAAGAATAATACAGGTTGTACAGAAGCTTCAACAGTACTGAAACTGAAGTAACCATTCAATTTGCCAATATTTATTCCAAATAGGTTTTCTCAGCTATGAAAAAACTCACGGCAAATAAATGAGATGGTAACATGGAGACACAAGAGACTGCAGGCATTGTAATCTGGAGCCAAAAAAAACCAAACAGCTGGAGGAATTCAGCGGGTTGAGAGGCATCAGCACAGGCAACGGAATAGTTGATGTTTCGGGTCGAGTCCTTGCTTTGGAACAGAGAGTGTAAAGGGGAGGTAGCCAGTATAAAGAGGTGAGGGGGAGTGATGAGGCAGGAGCTGGCATGTGATAGGTGGAACAGGCAGGGAGGCGGATGATGGACAGATGGAGCCAGATAGAGGAAGAGGAGGGTTGGAGTTGGGAGACAGTGGTTGGTGGGTAATAAGTAGAGACAGATAAGGAGACAGAGAGAAAAAAAGAAATAAGGGGCAGCTGGAGCCAAGTACAGGGTGGGGAAAGTGGAGGTAGAGACAGAGGCTGGAAGGTAATATGTAAGGTAAGGGAGGAAGGAGATAAGTGGAACCAGTTAAGGGAAGGCTGAGGGGCAGGTGGAACCCAATAGGGGAGGGGATAGGAGGCGCAGCAGGTATAGTGTGTGGGTGACAGGCAGATGGAATCAGGTGGGGGAGGGGAACAAAACTGGGTAATGAGGGGTGCTGGTAGGCAAAAGGAAGGGAGGAGGGGACAGAACCGAACCAAACAGATCAGAAGGAGAGAGAAAGGTACATAGGGAGTGCAGGTTATCTGAAACTGGAAAATTCAATGTTCACATTACTGGGTTGTCGACTACCCAGATTGAATACGAGGTGTGGTTCTTCTAGTCTGCAGTTGGCAGCAGGGAAGGCTAAGGACAGACAGGTTGGTGCAGGAATGGGAGGAGGAGTTGAAGTGGTATGAAACCGGGAACTCAAGGTGGCCATTGTAGACCACAGGTTCTCCACAAAATGATCACCTATTCTACACTTGATCTCGCCAACATAGAGCAGGCCACATTAAGAGCATCAAAAGCAGTTGACGAGGTTGGAAGAGGTACGTGTGACTCTTTGCCTGACCTGAAAGAGCTCTTTAGGTCCATGGATGGTGATGTGGCAGGAGTTGTAGGGACAAATGTTGCACCTCCTATGGCTGCAGGGGAAAGTGTCAGGGGGCAGGGAGGGATGAACAAACCAGGGAGTCATGGAGAGAGGGGTCCCTGCGGTAGGTGGAAAAGGGTGGGCAGGGAAGATGCGACCGGTGGTGGGATCCCATTGCAATTGGTGGAAATGAGGGAGGATGATGTGCTGGATGCCGAGGCTGATAGGGTGAAAAGGCGAGGACCAAGGGAACATAGTCCAATGTCCTCCTGTAATAATACTCCAGAAACAGAAATGCACAGGATATAATGTCATTTCATGCAGATCTGGATGGAGATTGTGTCAGGGGCATAAGAGTAACTGAGTCCAAGAATTACTGACTCCATATTTTACTCCAGAAAAATAATTTGATTTTTTTCAGCACAAGACAATTGAAAAACAGCTTAATGATAGAAATTCTATCCAAGCATATTTATAGATATCACTCACAGGGGCTTTATGAGGTGGAAGTTCATAGGCTCTTTCAGATCACAGGCATGATAGATTAAATTACATCTCTCTATGCTGTATGTTCCAATGCACGCCATCTTTCCTCATGGGATTTTTTTTTGCTTAATTGAGTAACAAATGCGATGGACCCTAACCTACAGTGCAGGAAGCAAACTGAATGAAAAGAAATGGGAAACAAAGTCAACTTTTCAGTTCAATGATTTTATGTCAGGACTGATGATCTGACATCAACCTGAGATAGTGACTTTGTTTCTTCCTCCACAGATGCTGCCTGCCCTGCTGAGAATCTCCAGCATTTTCTGTTTTTATTTCAGATTACCATGGCTTTTCATAGAGACATGATGTAATGACGGATGCTGTGGTTAAGATGACGCCAGATTTGTTTTTAAAAAAGCTATCAATTTTACCCTGTGACCCTCTGTACAAATTGGTTCTATGGATGTGTTGCATTGTCCTGACAATACTAACATTTTGCAGATTACAAATGAATAATTCTCCAGTTGTATACTGAAGGAACAACAAAGGATGGACCTATACTTATATATGATTTACACAGGTACAGGCCATTTGGTTCATACAAATATTTCCTATTATTCATAGGAGGTTATTTGGCCCATCATGTCTATTCTGGTTCTTAGAGCAATTCCATCAATCCCATTCCCCTGTAATATTTGTTTTCTCTTGCACCACCCACCTACTCTGAGGTAATTTATCATAGCAAATAAATCTCCCAACCAGCATGCCTTTGGAATGTGGGAGAAAAGGGAAGCACCCGAGGGGAGTTCATGTTGCAGGAAGAACATGCAAACTCCACACAGACAGCATCGGAAGTTAAAACTGACCCAGGAATCTGCAACAGCACTACCTACTACACCACTCTGCCACCCACACAAGCTTCTTTCCATTCTTCAACTACCCAATCTGCACACTCGTCCATTCCTCTCTCATGGATTTCCGCTTCTCCTTAAAAAGCATCTAATCTTCAACTATTCCACGTGGTAGTGAGTACAATACTCTTAGCACTTGCCAGTTACGAGTAGATTGTCCTGAATTTCTTAGTGGATATATTGGGTACTATTTTATATTTTGAACCCTGGTTCTAGCCTCTTTCTTCTGGATGGCAATACAAATAAAGCTTACATATTGGTGTTGAGGAGTTAAATTTAAGACAACTGAATGGTAATTCAGCACTTGAACATACTCTCTCTTTAGGTTCTTTGCAATTCCCTGGGGTGAGCTGGAATTCTCAATTCAACCCCAACTTGATTTTTCTGAACAGCTGAGAATTGGGAGTCTCTGTACTTCGACTGCGGTTCCTGGCTGCTAATCACATCTGCTTTTCATTAAAATTCCAATGGATTCCTGAATGCATGCATTTGAGAAACCTTCTCTACATTTGTGAGTGCGTGCTCGCATGTTTGGCCAGAAGCTCTTGTCAGTGAATTTTTCTTTTTCGCTGTACAAATACCACAGATGCTGTAACCCTGGAGTCTAACAAATGGGAGAGAGTGCAAACATCTGGAATAAATCAATGAACCTTTCCTGCCTTCAGTGATGGGGGAGGGGGAACATATGGAATAGTGATTCAACCAGAACAAAATAAGGGGAAACACAGAGGGAAGGACTGAAACAGTGGCTCTTTTGTATATAAAGAATTCTACTCTTTCTTCAGAAGGATGACTGCAGTTCTTTTTTTTAAAAAAATGACTTATTATTTA
Source organism: Rhynchobatus australiae (assembly GCA_034780895.1). NCBI lineage: Eukaryota > Metazoa > Chordata > Chondrichthyes > Rhinopristiformes > Rhynchobatidae > Rhynchobatus > Rhynchobatus australiae. The sequence continues at coordinate 14,782,389 of JAUZTB010000065.1, forward strand.
CTTCATGATTTTGAATGGGAACAATATTAGCATCACAAACATATAACATATAACCAGTAAAAGAACAATCAAATTAAGAATGTTAGTCTAATATTGCATGGGGGGGGAGGGGAGAGCTTTGAGGAAGGAGAATTTATCAGATCAACAACAAGGTGTGGGAGTTGGGGAGTCCTTTCACAGTTTTCACTCAACTATCAACGAAGCATTTTTTTAGGGAGTTTTTAAAAACACATGGATAACAGAACTGTCTTCTTTTCTCAGGCAATCCCTCAGGATTGAGGGTGACTTGCTTCCACTCCAGTTAACTGGGTTCAGAGGTGGCTGCTGAAGCCAACCTGAGACTTGCAGTCTCTGCTACAGGTGGGGCAGGTGGTGCTTAGTGCGAGAGGCTGGTAGGTAGGAGGTACACAAGGATCTCGACCATTCATCAGAAGCACTCCTTCCATGCTGAGCCTCTGTATGCTTCTGATGGATGGTCGAGGTCTTCAATGCCAACCCTGAGATTCCTTTTCCGTTTTGAATAGTCATGGACCAAGAATTCTCAAAAGCTGGAGAGGCTTTGGGAACACCCTTGAATCTTTTCCTCTGTGGCAAGGAAGGCTGAAGAAAGGGTTTGAATGATGATGCAGCACCGCTTGACACCAGTCTGCTTGGATCTGTTAATTAAGATCACAAATTCATGCCATCATGAAGCAGACACAAGATGGAGACAGATTTCTACAAGCAGCCAGTTTGAGAAGTATACCCTTGATTGATGGGGTCAAAGGCTTTTGTGGGATCATAAAAGGCCATGTATAACTGCGGATAAAATTCCATGTAATTCTGTTGCAGTTGATGTGCTGTATCTATCATGTCCATTGTGTCCCCAGATACTGTGATTCAAAGAGCAGGTGCAGGCATTGGTAGGAGGCAGCTGGGGAGGACCCTGGCAAATATCAGGGAAGCCCTTCTAAAGTAACTGGAATCAGATTTGCCTCCCTTCTTGAAAGTAGTCACAATCATGGCATCTCTGATATCCCCGGCATGTTGGATCCAAGGTTGGGAATTTGTGGCAAAAGTTTCTTTCTACCAAATTTAGAATTTCAGTAGAGGTATCATACAATTTCAAAGCCACACTACTTTCAGTTGGCATGTGGCTTTTTCATCTTCTTGATACGAGAACCAATCCCATCCTCAATGATAAAACTTTGCACTGAGTCAAAACATCAGTAGTTTAACTTTTCTGCTAAAAGTACTAATGTGTTTTCACGCCTGTTTGGTTTTGTTCTGATGGTTATACAATGCTTCTCTGCCCAACGGTGCAATGCTCCATTTTCCCAAATCAATGCATGTCGGAGAATAACCAATGAAATGAAAGAGAGATAGAAAGTAAAAACTGAAGGCAGAGAACAACAGGGAGAAGAAAAAGATGGATGGTGAGAGCCAGTGGCAGGCATTCTGGAAGGACTCTCTTTAAATCAGTGACTTGAAGTCCCACTCAGACTGAGCAGTATTTTTATCAGATAGCATTATTACTTCAGAAGAGGCAGGTTCTATTCTATTATTTCTTTATCAGTATTTCTGTGGAACATTGCTGCTTTGGTTCTGATTAAACCAACTCCCTTCTCCTCCCATTTCCTTTCACAGGGGCTAAATTGAGTGAGATTTTGATTCACAATGACACCTAGCCCATTCCTATTGCAGCCAGGATAAGATTTTTAATATTTCAACCAATTCTGAAAAGTTAGAAATTGTTCAAGGACATTAATAGGTACAAGTAGGTCAGAAAACATCTAGTCTGCTGGAATCTTTATAGTTAACACACCAGAAAGTGCAGATTAACAATGAAATTTCATTGCTCATGTACCAAATCACTATTGAATTCTTTTGCCGTGTGAAACTTTTCAATAAGGTCATTGTTCAGTTTTCTAATCTCAACAGGTTAAACTTTAGGCCCTGGTTTCACTCTTGTCAGCATGGGTTATCCTTGGAAAGAAAGATAATATAACCTTGATACGAGAGCAATGCACAATACAGTCCGACTAGTTTTGTGCAACTGAAGCACAATTTCCCCCTTTTGCATTCTGCTAGTCTTGAAATAATACAAGATCTCTTTATTAGTCACATGTACATCGAAACAGACAGTGAAATACATCTTTTGTTTAGAGTGTTCTGGGGGCAGCCCGCACGTGTCACCATACTTCCGGTGCCAACATAGCATACCCACAACTTCCTAACCCGTACTCTTTGGAATGTGGGAGGAAACCCATGCAGACACAGGGAGAACGTACAGACTCCTTACAGACAGCAGCCGGAATTGAACCCGGGTCGCGGGCGCTGTAAAGCGTTACGCTGACCGCTACACTACCGTGCCTGCCTCAAATATTAGAAAACGTTAACTAGCTTTTGTACTAGTCGCTGGTATGAACAGATTTGATAGGGCCAGAGAAACAGGGAGAACTCAAATTAGCAGTAGCCTCTCCTTGACTGAAATTAAAATACATTTTCACATTAACAATGGTGGAAATGTGAACCCTACTTCCCCCAAAGGGCTTCAAATGCTGGGTGTCATTTGAACAGTTCAAGACCAAGCAGAATAGACTTTTGTAGGGCAAGGGGTATGGAACAAGAGTGATAAACTGGAGCCCAAAATAGGAACTCACATTCAGCATCAATGAGAAAACAATTCTGTTTAAGTA
>JAUZTB010000065.1:14888461-14902774 GCA_034780895.1 Rhynchobatus australiae
CTGGGTAATTAATACTTATATACAAAATGTGCTATTCCCTGTAAAAAATGGGAGCGGTGACTGTTATACTGTGTGTTGCTGCCCCCTATCTGAGACAGGCTGCATAAACATGGATATTTCTCTGGTTTTTAATGAATATTTAATGATTTATGATTGCTTTTTTCTTGTTCTTCTGTTGTTATTTCCAGCCCAATGCTTTTGATAGCAACTGATCAGAGAAAGCTCTTTATAATTCCTAAAGACTGTGCTTTAAAGGGGCTGGTAGTTTGCAGGCTTTTTGTTTCTCACCTTTCTCCCTGGAGAGCCTGGATTATGTGTATTTGAATGGAGAAACACAGCAAAGATCACAATCTCTCCGGATGTGCCTCCTCACATACCGAAACCTTTTCAGCAATGCTTCTGTGTGGCAACAGAACCTGACCAACTGTCCACACAGAGGGAAGCATAAGGTGGAGTCCTGATCAATTTGAAGTCAATTGACGAGCTTGCATTCCGATTGTGGCCATCTGAATCGGGAAAGGATCTTTACCCCACCCTGGGCGAATTAAATCTTATGGTTCGGTGTCTCAGCAATGTACCCTCAATTCCTCTGGACCCCAGTGGATTACTGCTTATTCTCTCCCCTTTTTTACACCATGTAGTTTACGCCAGTGCAGTACTGAAGGAGTGCCACACTTAACCTCACCCAATCACTGCAATTTTTGGGCTACCAATGATGGAATCTGGCCACTGTTGTCACATGATTGCCTTTATTACATTAATGGCCAAGCGATCCATTTTGTTTAAATGGAAGGATCCAATACTTCCCACTACCTTTCAATGGTTTTCTCAAACTATATCATGTTTAAACTTAGAAAAAAATAGGAGTGGCACTATGGATTCTTCGCTTAAATTTGAGGAAGTTTAGACTCCATTCATTCAATATTTTCATATGATATGGATCCCTTTTCAATAATCTTTGAACTTAGAGGAGCGGAGTTGATGACATAATAATGCTCTTTGTTCATAGAGAAATGTCAGGCCAGTTTTTTTTCTTTTAAAATTTTTTTCTAGTTCGTTTCGTTTTATTACTTATAATTTTTTTTTGATTTGGGGTTTTTTATATAATAAATCTTTTCCTTTCTCGTTTTGATTTTGTTGGGTAATATATTCGTTTACTAAGAAACCATGGGGCTAAGAATATGTTTTTTAATCTTTATGACTATATATGTCATGATTGTCCTCCCAATCTCTTTGTATTACATGTATAATTACTGATGTTATATACATTATTCTGTATTAATTTGAAAATTAATAAAAAGATTGAAAAAGGAGTGCCACACTTTCAGCTGTCTGTTAAGCACTGTCTGTTTCAAACCGGTCCCTGTCTTCAATCCCAGGCATTGATTCAGGAAGGAGCAATGCAGATACCCTCTGTGTTCTCATCAATAATTATTCCTTCATTTAACATTACTGAAATAAACATATCACTGGTCATTTATCTATTGCTTCTATTTGTGAAACTAGATTTTAAAATGTAATTCAAAATCTTGGCCATCATCAAAGGCACTGTATAAATAGGAGCCTCCATTTCATATTTATATCTCATGAAAATGCTTCTTCCCACCCTTCCTCTTCTATAGAATGAAACACCTTTACCATCACCATACTTCTGGTCTAAAAACAACTCAGTTTTACAATTCATTATAAAACACATTGATGCAGTCATGAAGAAGGCAAGCCAGCAGTGCTACTTTGTTAGGAGTTTGAGGAGATTTAGTATGTAATCAAAGACTCATACAAATTTCTATAGATGTATGGTGGAGAGCATTCTGATTGGTTGCATCATAGCCTGGTATAGAAGCTCCAATGCACTGGATTGCATGAGGCTGCAGAGGGTTGTAGACTCAGCCAGCTCCATCATGGGCACAAACCTCCCCACCATCGAGGACATCTTTAGGAGGTGGCATCCATCAATAAGGACCTTAACCATCTGGGACATGCCCTCTTCTCATTACTACCATCGGGGAGGAGGTACAGGAACCTGAAGACCCATATCCAACAATTCAGAAACAGCTTCTTCCCCTCTACCATCAGATTTCTGAATGATCCATGAACCCATGAACACTACTTTGTTATTACCTTTTTTTTTGCACTATTTATTTATTTTTGTAATTTATAGTAATTTCATGTCTTTGCACTGTACTGCTCCTGCAGAAGAACAAATTTCACATCATATAAGAGTGATAATAAATCTGATTCTGATTCAAACACATGCAGACCTTCCTCCGTGTCAGAGCAACCAGTCCCACAACTCTCATATTTCTGCATTCCTCCAACTTTGCTCCTGATTGGCAGCCGTGCCTTCAGTCATCCAGGTCCCAAGCTCTGGGATTCCTCCCTGATACCTCTCTGATTCTGTACCTCTCTTTTCTTTTTTAATTCACCCCTTAAAACTTTCCTCTATGTCTAAGCTTTTGTCTCACCTGTGTTTTTTTAAAATTTCAATAATAAACTTTATTCATAATTAAAAAATGATATAGACCTACAAAGATGCACAGTGCATGGCTCTTTACATTCATGGTTTTGTTCAGTCTTTTCATTCACAGTGTTGACAGTTCTATACATTAACAGTATTTGCACATTGTGGATGTAGATCCATTGCCACTTGCGTGGCTTCCTGGGATGGTACACTCTTCAAGTGTTTGAGGGGTTTCTACCCCAAACAGCCCCTCAATGTCTAGTGGCAGAAGATCCTAGACGGTCCCCCTTCCCCACAATGCCAATGCATTGGCTGCACTGAGATTCAGTGCATCCCTCAGCGGGTACTCCTGCAGCCTGGAATGTACCAGTCAGCAGCATTCCCTAACTTGCTGGACCAGAAGACCAACAAGATTTGGTGCACCTTTCACCGAGATGATGATCTTCCAGCAGCACTTGGTATGTGTGTGTGTGTGTGTGTGTGTCTGAGAACAGCCCAGAGGATCAGAGGATCCTCTGCCATGCAGCTGCTTGGGATGAACACTGACAAGGCACCTTGCAACCTTCTCCACAGCCACTTTGTCAATACAGTCCGCAAAGAGGTGGCCATCTGTCTTTTGTCTCACGTGTTCTCAGAACTCCCTCTGTGGCTTGGTGTCGATCTTTGCCTAATTTAGGCTTATGTGAAGCACTTCGTGAAAGTTTAAAGTTTCTGTGGCTCTGACAACTGTGGGGTCTTTGTCTTGATCAGCGACCACCACCTTTGAGCCACATTGCCCTGACTGCCTGAAGAGGTTACACCAAGGTGTGAAGGGAGCAGAGGAAACAGGACACAGCAGCATGCTCCACAATTGCAAGACAACCACACTGAGGTCAGATTTTGATCCATTGGGTTTCTGCTGTGACAATAATTGAGTCTGTCCACCAGAGGGCGAGCTAACATCAGGTGGATTGTAAGCACTAACCTCAGCTAAAAAGGGAAACATTTAAAATGGACAATTAAATATTAGACATTTAAAAGTGTTATTTAAATACGATAAAATGTAAACAGAGTGGAGTTAATTTCCTGCTGCACTGCATCACTAGTGACATTCCGTCCTGGCCTATTTTTAGAGTTGATGACCTGGGTTATTTCAAGCATCTGCTCTAAAAATAGGAAATCTAATCCCCATGGCACCTTGCTGCAAAATAGAAGAGTCAGTAATTGTGGGCCAACTTTTAAATACAATGTGAATATTTTCTGTCCCTGTCTCTCAACACCCACCCCACTACATCAACTGTCCATGATAGCATTGGTAGAAGTGACAATAACAGTCCTTGTGTTGACTAAAGGTTGGTCTTCAAACTGAGGACTATCCTTTATTGTGTTGTGTGGCACAACAATCATGTTAAATGGGGTGGACTCAGAACCAATCCTGTAGCACAATGAGGTGCTGTCAGCCTTAACTGCAGCAGGTGTACATCATCATAATTTCATCATGTGTCATGGCCCATGACATATTCTTCATTCTACCTTTGCAATCGGGTCAAGGAATAGACCTTGGTTTAAAGTGGAGAACAGAAGGATATCATGGGTGCAGCAATGGGAGTCCCTAAATGTGAGCAGAACACTTGTTTATTTTCCCCCAACTGGGAACAGTGTTTTTAAAGTGTATTCAAATAAATGCTTTGTAGCTATATAGGAATGTAAGGCAATTATGAAAAATAGTAAGTGTGGATCCCTGTGCAATTTACTCACTGACCTGCTTGGAATTTTGCCTCTTGCCTCTGAACCCATATAGGGATTTGGTTTAGAAGGGGAATTTTAGTGCATTGCTAAAGAGAGAAAAAAAATTAATGAGAAGTTTATCTAGTTAGCAATGTATAAAGATCAGGAAGATTACAGGTTCAACTGTAGTTTGTGCAGGATACTATGATCAATGTTATCACATGGTTTTATTGGTCAACACTGTGAAGGATTAAGCTGCTAATCTCTCACATTCCCCATGTTGTGCAACCTATTCAACATGGACAGTATGTAATTTTCAGCACACTGTGTGCAACAACAACAACAAGTTCCATTTATATAACATCTGTAGTGAAGTAAAACAACCCATGGCATTTCACAGGGACATAATCAAAGCAACATTGATAGTGAGCCACAAAGGGAATATCAGGGAGACCAAAAAATGTGGCACTATGCTTTTCAATGTTTAGGTAAGCGAGTTTGAGAGAGGCACTTCCAGAGTTAGGGTTTTGGCTGTTGAAAGCACAGCCAGTAATGTAGTGGTTAAAATTGGGTGCTCCGGTTTCCTCCCATATTCGGCACGGTAGTGTATCAGTTAGCATACTGCTATTACAGCGTCAGTGATCAGGGTTCAATTCCCACCGCTGTCTGTAAGGAGTTTGTACGTTCTCCCCGTGACTACATGGGTTTCTTCTGGGTGCTCAGGTTTCCTCCCACATTCCAAAGACGTACGGGTTGTTATTGGGTGGTGCAGGGTCGTTGGGCCGGAAGGGCCTGTTACCATGCTGTAGAAATCAAGTTTAAAAAGTTAAAAAATAATTGGGAATGATAAAGACTTCACAACTGGAGGAGGCAGAGTAAGTTGGGCAGGAGAAAGTTGAAGAAATAGGAAGAGGCAAGACCATTTGAAAACAAGTTGAGAATTTTAAGCAGAGGGTATTGCTTGATTGGGAACCATAGACCATCAAATATTCTGTTGGTGGGTGACCAAGAATTGGTGCAAATAGATCATTGGTGGCAATGGTTTGATTAACTCCAAATTCATGCAGCATAGCACTTGGCAGGTTAGTGATGAGCGTGTTGGTTATATCAAGTCTGAATGTACCAAAGATATGGATGAGGAGTTTTGTAGTAATGAGCTGATGTGAGTTGATTTTATGACAATACAGAGTTCAAAAAGCTTAAATTGGTGGTCAAAATGATCTACATACCAAAAACTACAAAAAGGATGGTATTCATCTGACCAGTAGGGTTCCACGAGGATTAGTCCTGGGATCTCTGTTATTTGCGTTTTATATATGATTTGGATGAAAATGTAGGTGGTCTGTTCAGTAATATTGCAGGTGACATGCTGGAGTTTGGATAGTGAGGAAGGTTGTCAAAGGATACAGCAGGATATAGATAAATTGGAAATTTGGTTGGAGAAATTGCAGGTGGCTTTTTACTCCAGACACACCTGAGGCGATGCACGTTGGGAGGTCAAATATAAGAGGAAAATATGCAGTAAATTACAGGACCTTGAGGAGCATTGATGCATAGAGGGATTTTAGGGTGCAACTCCATTGCTCCCTGAAAGTGGCAACACAAGTGGATAGGGTGGTAAATAAGATGTATGATATACTTGCCTTCATCAATAGGGGCATTGAGAATAGAAGGTGGGAAGTCATGTCATATAAAACTTTGGTTAAGCCACATTTGAAGTACTGTGTGCAGTTCTGGTTGCCACTCTATGGGAAGGATGTGGAGGCTTTGGAGAGGGTGCAGAAGAGGTTCACCAGGATGCTGCGTGGATTGGAGTGTATGAGCTGTAAGGAGAGGTTGTTTTCTTTGGATCATCAGAGGCTGAGGGGAGACCTGACAGAAGAAAATATTCTGAAAGTCACAAATAGGGTAAATAATCAGAGACTTTCTTCCCAGGGTGGAAATATCAAACACTAGAGGGCATTTCGTTAAGGTGAGAGAGGGAAAGTTTAAAGGAGAATTGTGAGGCAAGTTTGTTTTCACACAAAGAGTTGGTAGGTGCCTGGAATGCACTGCTGGGGGAGCAGTGGAAGCAGATACGAGAGCAATGTTTAAGAGGCATTTAGACAGACACATGAATAGGCAGGGAACAGAGGGATACGGACATTGTGTGGGAAGATGGGATCAGTTTAGATTGGCATCATGCCTGGCAGAGACATGGTTGGCCACCGGGCCTGTTCCTGCACTGTTCTATGTTCTATGTAACTTGAGAAATTAAAGGAGGAATGAGCCAATAAGATCACGGCTGCTCTTCCACCTCAGTACCTTTTCGATTTTGAATGCAATCAATGACTGAGCCTCTATGCCCTCCAGGTAAAGAATTTCCAAAGATTCATCACCCTCTGAGTGAAGACATTTCTTCTTATTTCAGTTCTAGATGGCCTACTTTTTTATTTTGAGACTGTGATCCTTCATTATAGACTCCTTAACCATGTTCGACATCCTCCTCATATCTACCCTGTCAAGCCCTTTCCAACCTGGGGAAAAAAAACACTCTATCTACCTTATCTTTGCCCCTTATAATTTTATAAACTTCTGTCAGGTCATCCCTCAGCCTCCAATGCTCCAGAGAAAACAAGTCAAGTTTGTCCAGCCTCTCCTTATAGCCAATACATTCCAATCCAGGCAACGTCTGCACTCTCAGGGATTTTGTGGGTTTCAATCAGGCCACCTTCTATTCTTTTAAAAGCCACGGCTTATTTCTCAGCAGTTCCCAAACCTACAGCCCCCAACGCCTGGATGGATAAAGGCAGTGGGAGGATTGGGACACCTCTGCTTTCAAATTCCCCTCCAGATCACACACCATTCTAATTTCAGGATACATATGTCACTTATCTCTCAGCACCCATCCAAAACCCTGATACTCATCACCTAACACTATTGAGGGAACAACTTTACTTCACAGATTGCATTATTCAAGAACAACCAACTTCTCAAAGAATAATGAGAGCAATAAATACAACCTTTGCTAGTGACACTCTTATCCCTTGAGTAAATTAAGCTATTATTGTTTATAAAACTTCATTTTCTACACTGCAGTGATAAAAAACCCTCTGGGATTTCAGAACCAGCTTTCTTCCCCACTGGAACACCATTTATCACATCCTCAAATGGACTAAAAACCCAACTTATTTAAGGACTTGCTGGCGGTATGTTATTTAATATACTGATGGAAGTTAAATATTATTTAGTTGCTGACGTACTCATTTATCTCACTTCTAAATAAATGCAAAGTGTATTGCTATTTGCTGAAATATACAATAGACTTTGCATGTACTCTTCCATGATTAATTTACCATATTTAGCACTAATTCTTTGACCAATAATACAGATAGGAGGAAAATATTTTTAATTCATGAAGAGGTAGTATAATTTACAGTCAATGTGATGTATTTGGTTATTGAGTGATCAGATGTACACCTGGTGATGTTTATTGTATAACTAACCGGACGGGACTACACTCGCCTCGTCACATTCCCACTCACTCAGTTGTAGTAAGGGAATCATCCACGTTGGATTCTTGTCCCAGTTCTGCATTTACTTCCAGAGACCCCACCCCCAAGGATATAGGCTTCATCTCCACGGATTTCTCACTCACATGCTCCCCCTTAAGAACATGATCCAAACACACCTCACTTTCCAGATTTACGCCATTGACACCCGGCTCCATCTCACCACCAGCTCTCTTGACCCCTTTCCTGCTTCGAAATTGTCAGACTAATGGTCTCACACGAAACACAGAAGGAACAGACAATTTCCACCAACTAAAAGCCATTAACTTCAGTTCTGCCCATCCCTACCTCCAAATCCAAGTGCAGCCGCTCTATCACTAGCACTCGGCTCTTCAATTCCTAAAACTCTAGAATGTCTTCCTTTCGCACTTCTACCTTTCTTTCTCTCTCCCCGTCGCTGACGTTCCATGAAATGTACCTCTGACCGTGCTCTTTAATCATCCACGTGTGGATCGGTGATACATTTTGCTTACTAACACTCCGGTGAAATGCCTCCAAGCCTTCCAGCACGTCAAAGACGCCATCTAATTGCGACCTGCTGTTGTGTGTTTACCCTGCTGCGTTCCCCACCGGACTACAATCCCCAACATCCCTCGCCACAGCTCTGCTGTCAGTCGCGAGTGCAGGTGGCTGAAACTGACTCCGATCAGCTGGAGGGGGTGAAAAACGGCGTCAGTTTCCCTAAAAGCCACTTTCCCTGCCCGGGCGCGACACGAATTAAAACTCCAAGCATCAAACAGGGCGCCAGGACCTTCCTACTTCAGTTGGTAAGTGATTGCTGATTTGTATACAATTTGAGAAGTGTCCAGGGAACAGAAACTGCTCCATTCGCGATACATTGTTACCAAAGCGACATTTCCGCCAATGCCGTTACAATACGGCCAGTGGGAGTAGCCTTTATATTTAGACCTACTTCACTGTTGCCCTCAACTGTTCCGCAAAATTAAGGTCAATTTACAAAGCAGACGAAACTTACTGGGGGGGGGAGACCAATTTTAGAAACCACCCGAAGCTTTAGCATGTGGGGTACATATCTGGATAAATACTGTTGCCAAAGAATTGCAACGCGGGCAAAAGAAAGTTGGGGGAGCAGACTGAGAACTGAGTGCTCCTTGCGTTGTTTTGTCCGCTACTGTTTACAAACCCGAAATATGGAACGTGGATGATTTATATTCCACAAGATGGCTCGCAACCTTCCAGGGTATTAAAGGCAGCGACCTCTAGAGATTGTTACTCGAAGGAAGCTTGGATAGAACTCAAGGACAGTCAATTTGGAGAATCTGCAAATGACCCATTCCCTCACCGCCCGCCCCGTTTCACAAATTTCAGAAAGTTAATTTAATTTTCATTAACATTCCCAGCTGTAAAAGACGCTTTTATTAAATGAAGAAATTGGGTCTTGACTCTCTGTCGGAGGTTACGAAACGCCCGAATATCTTGCACGCTGCATTGATAATGAGATCAAAATCTTGTATTTGTGGAGCAACTTTCCCCATTTGAGTGCCATTGAACGGTGGCCGGCCACTTTTATAAGCGAAGGAAACGCAACCACCGATCTTCAGATACCATAGTCCCACAGACAGTCACGTGATAAAGGTCAGATAATTAGATTTATTTTCAGAAAACAATGTTTTGGGGCAAAAAGAAACTGTGTTGTTTGAGACATACTTGATACGTGGAGCTTGTTTTCGACGACGATATCTCTTTTCTCTGTGGACGATGTGATTGCTGTGGCTATAAATAATTTCATTATTATCTGATTGCCGGTATGATAAGCAGTGAACCAGAGTTAGTGTGGTGAATAGGAATTTCTGCGGTCAATGTTCTTATAATTTAATCTTAGTGGCATTGGTTGAGAGATAAATATGGATATGGGCGCTGGGGAGAGCTGCCCTGATCTTGGAACAGTGCAATGGGATCTTTTACGTCCAGCTCAGAGTGCAGGCAATGTTTCTCGGCTAAGTAGAAAAGGCTAATTGCAGTTACTGTTTCGAGTGTAACCTTGATTGCTGCCAAAGGAAGTAAAGACAGAGGACGAGACTGATTTCAGGTCTACTTTCCCAGTTCTGACGAAGGGCCGCAGATCCGAAATGTTGACTGTCTTCCTTTGCACTGGTGTTGCCTGACTTGCTGAGTTTTTCTGGCATTTTCTGCTTGTCATAGAATTATACAGCATGGAAACAGATCCTTCAGCCCATCTCATCCATGCTGACCAAGATGTCTATCTGAGCTAGACCTATTTTCCCATGTTTGGCCCATATCTCTCCAAACCTTTTCTTTCCGTGTACCTGTCTTTTCAGCACTGTAATTGTATCCCCCTCTACGTAGAGCACAGCAGCACAGAAACAGGCCCTTTGGCCCACCTAGTCCATGCCGACCTGATCTTCTGCCTAGACCCACCTACCTGCACCCAGAGCATATCCCTCCAAACCTCTCCCATCCATGTACCCATCCAAATTTAAATGCTTCAATTGAACCCACATCCACCGTGTCCGCTGGCAGCTCGTTCCACACTCACACCACCCTCTAAGTGAAGTAGTTCCCCCTCAGGTTCACCTTAAATATTTCGCCTTTCACCCTAAACCTAGGACCTCTAGTTGTAGTCTCACCCAACATGAGGGGAAAAAGCCTGCATGCATTCGCCCTATCTATACACCTCCTAATTTTGTATACCTCTACGAGATTTCCCCTCATTCTCCTGCACTCCAGGGATTAATGTCCTAACCGATTCAACATTTCCCTATAACTCAGGTCCTTAAGTCCCAGCAACATCCTTGTAGATTTCCTGTGCACTTTTTCAAGCTTATTGATATCTTTCCCATAGGTAGGTGATGACAACTGCACACAATACTTTAAATTTGGCCTCACCTGCATCTTGTACAACTTCAACACAACATCCCAACTCCTGTACTCAATGCCCTGATTTATGAAGGCTAATATGCCAAAAGCTCTCTTTATGACCCTTTCGACCTGTGATGCCACTAAGAAATTATGGATCTGTATTTCCAGGCCCTTTTGTTCTACCACACACCACAGTGCCCTACCGTTCACTGTGTTAGTCTTATCCTGGTTTGTCCTCCCAAAGTGCATCATCTCACACTTATCTGCATTAAATTCCATCTACCATTTTTCAGCCCATTTTCCTAGCTAGTCAAGATCACACTGCAAGCTTTGATAGCCTTCCTTGCTGTCCCCAATCTTGGTGTCATCCACAAACTTGCTGATCTAATTTACCACATTATCATCCAAATCATTACTACAGATAATAAACAGTACTGGTCCCTGTGGCACACCACTAGTTACAGGCCTCCAGTCAGAGAGAAAACTATCTACTATCACTCTGTGGCTTCTCCCACTAAGCCAATATGGAATCCAATTGACTACTTCATCCTGAATGCCAAACAACTTAACCTTCTGGAGCAGCCTCCCATGTGGGACTTTGTCAAAGGCCTTGCCAAAGTCCATGTAGACAACATCCACCATCTTTCCTTCATCAACTTTCCTGGTAACCTCCTTGTAAAACTCTAAGATTGGTTAGTCATGACCTACCATTGCACAAAGCCATATTGACTATTCCTAGTCAGGCCCTGTCTATCCAAATACTTATATATCCTGTCCCTTAGAATATCTTCCAATAATTTACCCACAACTGACCGGGCTCACCAGCCTATAATTTCCTGTCTTATTCTTAAAGCCTTCCTTGAACAACATTAGCTATCTCTGGCACCTCACCCATGGCGAAGGATGTTTTAAATATCTGTACCAGGCCCTCTGCAATTTCTGCACTAGCCTCCCACCAGACCCGAGGGAACACTTTGTCAGGCTCTGGGGATTTATCCACCGTAATTTGCCTCAAGACGGCCAGCACCTCCTCTTCCATAATCCAGATATGGTCCATGATCTCCCTACTCTTTTGCCTCAGTTCTATAGTCTCTGTGTCTGTTTCCAGAGTACAGCTTTCTCTGACAGCTTGTTCCATATACCGACCAGCCTCTGTGTGGGGGGGAAAAAAAATTCCCCTCTCACCTTAAATCTATGTCCTCTAGTTTTAGTCTCCCCTACCCTGGGAAAAAGACTGTAACCATCCACCTTATTTATGCCTCTCGTGATTTTATGTACTTTTGTGAGGTCACCCCTCAGTCTCCTATGCTCCACGGAAAGAAATCCCGACCTTTCATTGTAACACAAGCTCTCCAGTCCCAGTAACATCCTTGTGAATCTTTTCTGCATCCTTTTTAGCTTAATGACATCCTTCCTATAACTGGGTGACCAGAACTTGCCCTGATGAAGGGTCTCCACCTGAAATGTCGACTGTCCATTTCCCTCCCGTTGAGTTCCTCCAGCATTTTGTGTGTTGCTCCAGATTTCCAGCATCTGCAGTCTCTCGTCTCCCATTTTCACAAGACTCCAAGTGTAGTCATAGAGTCGTACAGCACAGAAACAGGCCCTTTGGCCCAACTTGTCCATGCTGACCAAGACGCCTATCTAAACTAGTCCCATTTGCCCATGTTTGGCCCACATCCCTTTAGACCTTCCCTATTCGTGTATTTGTCCAAGCGTCTTTTAAATATTATTATTGTACCTGCCTCAGCCACTTCCTCTGGCACTTGTTCCATTTACTGACCACCATCTGAGTCTCATCAATGACTTATACAGTTGCAATATGACATCCCAACTACTGCACTCAGTGCCCTGACCGATGAAGGCAAGGGTGCCAATGCCTTCTTCACCACCCTGTCTACCTGTGTTGCCACTTTCATGGACCTATATATCTCTGCTCCTCGGTCTCTGTTTGTCCTATCGCTATCAGGTGGCTCAACTTCAGGGGCTGGACTTAAAACAGCCACTGCAGATCACAAAAAAAAATTCTGTTTTACCCCCTATCTCTTTTGCCAATTGCCTTAAATCTGTGTTCTCTAATTATTGACTTCCACTGCCACTGAGAACAATTTCTCCTTGTTCACTCTGTAAAAAGTTTGTTGACCTCTGCTCTTTAATTCATTTGTTTATTTTGGCTGAGTTTGAATTATATCCAGTTTGCCCCAGGAGTAGGTCCATCTGGCCCAATTACCTAACAGTTAAAGGAAGATGAAAGAAGAAATATGCCAACAAAATGCGGAAATGAGTGGAAAAGCAAAGCAAATCAAACAAGGAAATCAAGTCCCTATAATCCTGTGTAAAGGGTTGCTTTTCAACCAACCTCTTAATGGGGAAGGCCCAAGTGCAGGTAAAAGTAGAGGAATATTGATCTGATAGCAGTTATAGATATTCAGGTAACTGATTGAGATGCATCAGGCTAACAAACTGGACAAAAGCTAATTTTGATTGTTAGCTTTCTCATGTTTCTTTACAACTCAAAAGGAGATCATGTGGATTAATAAATCGTGCTAGCTCTTGTATCAATCCCACCAGTTTCATTGTCCTATTATACATCACCACTGTATAGATTTCCTTCCAGTCTACTCTCTCTCACATGCCCATTCACTATGTCCTGATTTACCTGCCACTTGACAATACTAGGGGTTACTTACAGTAGCCAATGAACCTACATCTTTGGAATGCGAAAGGAAACCAGAGCATCTGGGGGAAACCCACACGGTCACAGGGAGAATGTGTGCAAACTCCACACACAACTGGAGGTCAGGACCACTCCTGGATCACTGGAACTGTGAGGCAGTAGCACTACCTTTTAATATTTAGAATAGAATTTGGGGAAAATAAATTGGATAATAACATTGGGAAAAAAAGATGTAGAATTTGAATGAGAAATATTTAGAGTTTTGTAAATAGTTCAGAAAAATATATAACTTGTTAAAAATCAGGAGTAACTTTTCAGTGAAACATCAAGGATATATAAATAATTGGGGGGGGGGGAAAAGTTAAGGTTAAGGAAACGAGGCACTAAACACCTGGACAGCAGGGGACAGCATGACAGGAGCAGTACAAAGCAATTAACAGTGATTGCCAAGAGATTCTATGAAGTCAAATGATCAATGAATACTGAACAAAATAGAAAATGTTCCACAAGCATGGGAGCTAAAATTAGGAAAATCAAGATAGGAACTGGACAACTGAAAGATGGGTAAGCAAACATCACAAATGATGATAAAGAAATGGCAGAAATATTTAATAATTGCTTCATTTACCAGGGAGATGTATAAATAGACACCGAAATGAAGGTAGAACTTATACAACATATAAAGTAATTAAAATAAAAATCAGATAAATATTTAATGAACTGGTCTAACTTGAAAGAGGATAGAACCTTAATTCAGAAGAAGTTATGCATTTTAAAAGAATCTAAGAAAGAGCAAGCAGAGGCACTATTATGCGTATTTAATAATTCATTCAAGAAAGGCACAATACTAGAGGACTAGTGGTACAATATTTAAAATGGGAGACAGAACACGTCCACCAAATTACAGAATAGTAAGTATTATATGTGCTGTTGGAAAAGTATTGAAATTTCTACCAAATGAGAAGAAAAATATAATAAGGAAAAGCATGAATTTCAAAAGGGAAAGCTTTGCTTGAGAAGTCATTGAATTCTTTGAAGTACTAACAAAAGTAGATAAGGGTAATCTATATTTTTCA
>JAUZTB010000065.1:15078534-15089769 GCA_034780895.1 Rhynchobatus australiae
CAGGCGGTCAACGTTTTGGGTCAGGACCCTTCTTCAGTAAGTAGGGTCCTGACCCGAAACGTTGACCGCTTGCTTTTCTCCACGGAAGAAAGGTCCTGACCCGAAATGTTAACCGCCTGCTTTTCTCCACGGATGCTGCCTGACTTGCTGAGTTCCTCCAGCATCATCGTGTTTTTCATCTAGATTTCAGCATCTGCAGTCCTTTGTTTCTCCACTTTTGGAACACACTTATATTGTAAATTGAGTTAGATGTTTGCCTCTCTAAATTAGGTCTTCAGTGTCCTAGTCAATACTCTGTTGCCCTGGAACACACCTGACCAGCAGAATCCCAACTATTATCCCTTATCTCAGTGTGGTAGACAACTGCTCTAATTGATAGAATTGACCTCAGTATCACATGGGCTTGGTGGTGATGGAGACATGCTGCAATGCTTCTGCTAGCAAACTTATTTCTTACTATGTACGTTCATCAATTGGGGATTTTCATTGTCCATTTGAGGGTGTTATAGCGAGAATTAATACCCTCCAACTTGAAGTAGAAGGATAGATTAGGTAAATAACCAAACCAAGGCAATAATGTATTTGGATTCCATTCCAGGGAAACACTATGAATGGAATTAATCTCTTAGTAAGTCCAACACCAATCTGTTGACCCAAGGCAGGTCTGCAGCAACATGTAGGCAGCTGGTATCAATTCCAGTTAATAGACGCCGTGTTATTGCTTTAGATTCAAATTCATGAAAGAAGTAATAATCCCAAACTTTGCTTTTGCCAAAGACTGTTTTCTTAATCAATTTTCATAGCAGTAATTTATGAAAAAAAACATTCTGGACTGAAACCAATAAAAACAAACTTACCTTTGATACCATCAAAAGGCGGCACTCTTTACTGAGTTAAAACACATAAACATATGGGGCTTCCTCAATAACTGCTTAGGCTGAGATGGAGAAAGTAGGTTACACAAAACTATGAACTCTTACTGCATAGATTTAGTCCAATTTATTTTGTTCTTTCCACATAGCTCTGTAGTTTCTCCCATTTTAGATTTTCCCTTTTGAAAGTTGCCATTGAATCTGCTTCCATCACTCTTTCAGGCAGCACATTCCAGGTTATAGCAAATCAGGAGGTAAAGGAAAACAATTCTGGTCATGTTGTCTTGGATCGTAGGCTGGCAAATCCCTCACAGGTGCTTGCATTTTACAAGCTTCAGCGAACTAACATAAGTGAAGGAAGAATTGTGTGAAGAACTTAGTGCCCTTAAACTCTAACTGAATTCATTTTGCTCTCATCTAGGTGCAGAATGTCCAGAGCCAGCAGACGTTAGGTGCAGAGTAAAGATACTGTGTGAACTGCGTAAACCTCCCTTTATGCTTTCCTACCAAGCACACCCACACCTCTACAACATTCTATTAAAAACTCCCAGGGCAGTTTTAGCATGGATTAAATACAGAGTAACATTTCTTCTGCGTTGTCCCTTCAAACAATCCCTGGGCAAAATGCAGCATGGATTAGATACAGAATAAATCTTGTTCTTTACTGTCCCATCAAAAACAACCAGGCAGGAATGATACAGGTTGATAAAGAGTAAAGTGCCCTTTGAGATGCCCCTTCAAACACCCCTGGGCAGGTACAGCAAGGGTTAGAGGCAGAATATGTTCTGTCACTAACAATGCCATTCTCAGCAGAACCCCATATTTACTGCCAAGTTAATGACACTTCTGTGCATTATGTCTATAGCTCTGTATGAGAAGAGCTGATGATGCGTTTTCTCTTTAAATGTGGTCTTGAGAGTCTGATTACTCCTTTAATCCCTCTTTAATAATTGTATGTTCTAAGGATCAGTGAAGTAGACGTAATTGGCTTCAGGGACATTGTGAGCTTTGTGTAAAATTCCAATGCATCACAATTTTGTGGATAAAATCCAATGACTTCCCCACATCCTGGAGAAAGGTTTAAGAGGCATTTTGTGTCCTTAAAGCTCACTTAACTGTCACAAATTCTTATCATTCAGAATGGAAGGCCATTCAACCCGCTTTTCTGTCCTCCCTCTTTGAAAGAGTTATTTGATTGGACTTGTGTGTAATTTCAGCCTGAAATGAGAATATGATGCTATGGATAGCAACCTTGATTGTCAACAGGTCCGGGCATATTCCAAGTCAGCTTTACGAATGAGCCAGTATAGTTACTGTCCAGTGTGGCAGAGACATGTACAGAGCAGGAAGATTGTAGGTTTAGTCTGGATGTGGGACTTGATAAGTGGAAGTTTGACTCCACTCTGTGTCTGGCCTCACCCAGGACAATTGCTTAGTACCCAGGACCCACGGTACCCAAAGTTAGCAGCAACCCTTGGAAATGTAGACTAGCATAAATTGGCACCCTTAGAAGAGGTGAGGAAAAGCATTTAGCCAAGAAAAAGGTGGTGCTTCCGACTGGTCTGGTTCCTTCCCAGCTCTTGGCATCTCTTCAAAGCACTATTGACAAAGTAGACAATATTGACAATCCTCTGATCTTTCCTGTTTACATTGTTACTCTATTCAACAGAAACCATTTGCCAAAACATTAATGAGAGATGTTTTTGGAGGGATAATTTTCCCAACCCATGAAAAATATTCCAACACACTGCACTCAAATCCCATTGCTTATTTAAAGAGTGAGACATTTAAAAAAACAGGTAAAACTCAAGCTCAACGTCCAAAGAAAAAGATATTGGGTTCCGATCCAAAAGGATTGAGACTTGGCAAGCTATGTAAAACCTCTTTCAGCAAATGTTGATAAATGGCTAATTGTTCCCAGATTGTTTGGAAGAGCAAATGTGTAATAAACTTTGTTGTTTCAGGAGGTTGAGTCCATGTCACTAATATTGCAAATTCACTGACACATATATTATATGTAAAAAAGCAAACTTAAATCAGCTTGGGCTGACCTGGCATGGTGCCAAGGCACACACAAGCAGAAGGTCCCAGATCCTCCAAACCATGCTGAGTTAGCAGTTGAGGAGATCACAGTTACGCTCACCAGTGATCTCTATCCAATTAGACAGCAATGACTAGATTAGGTTCACATATGGTGCCTTCCCCATAGTCTAACATTCACTGTCCAGACTGTCAAGTGGAGAAAGCACACTGGTGTAGAGACCAACAGTATCATTAAAGAATAAAGAAGTACATGCATTTACATAATAACTTTCACAAACCTCAGAATGTCCCAGAGTGCTTTTGAATTGTAGTCCTATTATAGCAGATTGGATCTCCCAATCCACCACTTGTTTTTTTCTCTCTGCTGTTACGGCCAATATGTATGCTGTTCAACAAACTTATACCAACCTTGCTGAACTTCCAGTGCATTACTGAATCCTGCATATTTGGGCATCATTGCCATGTTCTGAAGCCAATATGACCTGACTTTACATGTGCTGATGACATAATTTCCTTCATTTCACAGGAGATTGCCATAATAAAGTTTCTCAACTGTGTTCACTTTGGGTATAAGGCACTTTGCCTCATTGCTCAGCCTCTCCATAGTAAACACTCTAGCAAAGTGCAGCTTGGGGCTTGCTTTCATAAATTGAGAGGGAGGGGGAATTAAAAAAATAAAGAAATAAACCCAGCTATTACTGATTTCATTCAAGGTCGAATCTGGTCATTACTAATGTAGACCATTTAGTGTTTAGAAAAGATTTGCAAGAAAATCTTGGGATCTCCACATCATAAACTTCACCCCATAGCTCTCTGTCCCTGAATCCCAGATTAAGCTAGTGACTCAGTCTCTTCTGGGAGTCTCATTTATCCAGGTTACCATTTCACAGCCCAGGTGCAGTGAAAAATCCTCAGCACTCTCTGGATCATTGGTATTGGAGTTTTCCTTCCAGAGTACAAAGGCTGAGGGTTTCCAAGCTCCAATGGAGCTCAACAATGCTGCAACTGGAAGTTTGGAGGAAGGCCAAGGCATCTGCCTTGTGACCTGAGGAACATGTCAGTGTGTCAGATAACCCATTCCAATGGAGGAATCTCAATGACCAATTTGCACAAAATAGAGTATGGCTAACAACAGTGTGATAATGGATGGATCATTTTCTAGTTTTCAGTAACTTTGGTTGAGAGATAAACATTGGTCAGGATACCAGGGATATTTCCCATGCTTTTCTTTACAATAATCTCATGGATTCATCTATATCCAACTGAATACCCAGACTGAATCTCTTCCAAGTATCAGCAAACTCAAATGTATAGCACCCTTCAGTGTTGCATTGGGTGTGTCAGGCTAGCATTTGTGCTTTTTAATCAGAAACAAAATTGCTGCTTCTGAGCCACTGCTATCAGCAGTGGAATGGTAAAGAAGGGGAAATGATGCATTGAAATGTGATTTCAATTAATAAGAAACTTCTTATAGCAGGTCAGAGAGAGTAGGGAGGAAGTTTTGAAAATCATTTAGTATTTTGATAGAGTGACAAGATCATTTCCTCTTGCTAGGGCCTCAGCATCAAGGGGTCCTCAATTTAAAAACTTCCTTCAGAAAGAGCAGAGTTCAGGAAAAATTAATTTATTCAAAAAGTTGTTGGAACAAGGAGTGCTTTAGTATCTTTTAAAAATTGACTTAATATTTAAAATTGAGGAAGACACAGGGATATAGGGAGAAAGTTTTTGACTAATCTAGCCAAGAACTGGCATGGACACATCGAGTCAAATCTCCTTTGATGCTGTAAGATTCAATGGTTCTGAGGTAAGAAAATACAGATATAAACCACAGGTTATTCAGTGTCTGACGGTCAACTGATTAGGTTTAGATGGCATTCTTGATCATAATTGTTGCGTTGAAGAAATGATCGGTAGAAAGTCAACCTTTTGTTTTACTTTTATATCTGCAGCAGTTTCCATCACATATAACCCTGCTTTTAGGAATTAAATGTTCAATCTTACCAAGGGAACAGTTTGGGGGTTGGGGTGGTATGTGAGCATCGGAGAGATGCAGCTCCTGCGTAAGGAATGCTTTTCCACCCTGCCTTCCCCGGGGGATGCAATCAACGAAGATGTTAAACGTCGCTTGACACCTCTGAATGAAGATTGCGAAAGCTGAGACTAATGAACAGGATCTGTCTCCTCAATTAAGATGGTGTGCTAATTTCTCAAGAGTGTCTTGGCTTTCCTGCATTCAAACCCAGTAATTTGGTTACACGGCTGTTCGTCCAACCAAGTGTCGCTCAGCAAAGAGCAGGTTGCATTGAATAGTTTTCTGCTTCATTTAGCCCTGTACTTTTATATAGAGCTGTAATTTCACTGATAATTGCTGTTTAAAATGTCCAAGTTTGATGAAATCTCTGATCTATTTTAAAAATAATGATTAGAGTTTCTTCACCCTCCTCCTTTTGGGTTTCTGTGGATATCGCCTCTGGAAATTCGAGGAGGCATTGTTACTTGATTGGCCTTGGCTGCTAATCGGGAGTCATTTTCTAAATCTAAAATATTAGTTGTTCACCAGCATGTCTTACAATCCCTGCTCAAACTATTTACATTGCATGTAGTTTTTATGATATACTTGTTCATACTGTATCCAACCTTTAATAATGTACATACACTCAAACATACCTCTAGGAATGCACACTTCTAATATTATCCCTTATGTCTGCAGATATAATGATAAAAGTCATAGGAAGATGATTTCAAGGAAGAGCGTTCTTTAGAGTGTCCAAATTCATCTTCAGCCTTTAATCAGCAAACGAAGCAGATTAATCAGAGAACCGTAGAATCACGCAGCACAGAAACAGGCTCTTTGTCCCACTGAGTCTACGCTGACCAACAAGCATCCATTTATATCAATTCTACAATCATTCCATTTTATTTTCCCCACTACTCCCGTCCCTAATTATGATCTGATCATTATCATGTTTCTTTATGTTGGATCTTGCTATTCACAAACTGGCTGTGGTGTTTCCTCATATTACAGTTGTGCTCACAGTTTAAAGAACGCCATTGATTGGGATACTCTGAGCTTGTGAAAATGCAATAGAAATGCGAGTTCTTTCTTTTTGTAAGATTTCTGAGGGTGGCCATTGTTTAGCACTCTTTTGGCAGTGATTAACTACAATGAAAATTTGGGGTAGATTTTAAGAACATATTTTTGTGTTATAGAAAAGCATACATTTGGAATTTGGATCAAGAATTGGCCTCCTCTATATTGGTGAGACCAAACACAGACTAGGTGACCGTTTCGCAGAACACCTGTGCTCTATCCGTAATCGCGATCTGCATCTCTCCATTGCCAGTCACTTCAACTTCCCCTCCCACTCCATCACAGATATGTCAGTCCTTGGTCTCCTCCACTGTCAGGAGAATTCCAAGCATAAACTGGAGAAACATCACCACATTTTCCTTCTCGGAACCTTGCAGCCTAATGGCGTGAACATTGAATTCTCCTACTTTAAGTAATCCCTTCAACCAACCCCCCCCACAACTATGCCTCTTTTCTTCCCTTTCCTAGCCTATCTCTCTTCATTCTACCCTTTTTTCCTCCTTACCTTTGACCCATCGTCTAGTGGATCTGCTCTCTGTCCTCCCCTACACCTGCCTATCACCACCTTGTGCCCACCCCGCCTTTCCTCTTTTGTCCACCTATCACTGCTCTGTTTTTCCCTCCTATATATTGGGCTTCCCCTTTTCCTATCTTCAGTCCTGAAGAAGGGCCCTGACCTGAAAGGTTGACTGCCTGCTTTTCTCCGTGGATGCTGCCTGGCCTGCTGAGTTCCTCCAGCATCATCGTGTTTTTTCATCCAAAAGGTACTCACTTAATGGTTTATCCCTTTGGTGCAATGCTTGGAAGTTCTTTCGCTTTTATACCTGGATACAGTTCATGGTGCAAGAGGGTCTCTCCTGGGAATACTGAACATCATTATATTATGTTCAGCAGGTTACTGCAAGGACTAATAGTGTTATGGACCACTGCAATGGTTTAAGTCCAGCTCACTCATAACCTGCTTCAGTTGCAGATCAACGCAACTGTTTATATGCTCCACACAAAGGATCAGATTTATAAGCATGAAGAAAAAGGAAGTTCCAATTTTGAAAATAAAGAAAACTGCAGATGCTGGAAATCTTAAGTAAGAACAGAAAATACTGGAAATACTCAGCAGGTTAGGTTGCATCTGTGGGAAGAGAAACAGAGTCAACATTTCAGTGTGAAATCCCTTCGTCAGGATCTTACTTACTTACTTACTTAATTTTCATGATGTGGTTATTGCTGATAAAGCCAGTACTTATACCTTATCCCTAATAGCTCTTGAGGAAGTGGTGGTGGTGAGCGACCTTCTCGAACTACTGTGGTTCTTCTAGTGAAGGTCAACCCTGAATGCTGATGAATTGGGGTTCCAAGATTTTGACCCACTGATGATGAAGAAACAGTATGTATTTTCAAGTCAGAGTGTTGTGTGACTTTGGAGGGGAACCTGCAGGCGGTGCCGTTCTCACATGCCTGCTGCCCTTGTCCTTCTACATGGTAATAGTTGAAAGCTTGCAAGGTGCTGGAGCAACTGCTACACTATTTGTTGATGACGTACACTGTTGTCACAATGTGCCAGTGGTGGAGGGAATGAATATTTAGGGAATAGGATGGGGTGCCAATTGATTGGAATACTAGATGATGCCGGGCTTCCTATGTGAGTCCTGATGCAGGGTTTCAACCTGAAACGTTGACTGTCCATTTCCCTCCACAGATGCTGCCTGACCTGCTGAATTCCGTAGAACATAGAACATTACAGCACAGTTCAGGCCCTTCAGCCCATGATGTTGTGCCGACATTTTATCCTGCTCTAAGATCTGTCTAACCCTTCCCTCCCACTTAGCTAGACACGTGAATGGGGGGGGGGGGAAGGGTTAGACAGATCTTAGTCTCTTAAAGGTGAAACTGCAAGGTGAAACTCACAAGCTAAGGCACAGAGACTCACCTCTTTTCAAAGGTGCCACTCCAAATCTCGCTCCAACTCCTGACTCTGCAAGGTGAAACTCACCATCATTTTCTGTATTGCTCCAGATTCCAGCATCTGCAGTCTCTTGTGTCCTTTCTTTGTGTTGTTGGACCTACACTCAACCAAGCAAGTGGAGAGTACACCAGTACACTCCTGAGTTGTGCCTTGCAGCTAATGGAAAGGCTTGTACTGTCATGAGACTCTTGATACAGCCAACTCAGCCTCTGACCTACCTTTGTACAACAATATTTACACGGCTCATCCAGTGAGTTTCTGAGTGTTGATGACCTGAAGATGTTGACAGTGGGGACTCAGTGATGGTCATGCTATTGCAAGGATATGTGTTATACTCTCTCTTGTTAGAAATGGTTATTACTTGGCACTTGTCTGACACAAATGTTACTTGCCACTTATCGATCAATGCCTGAATGTTGTCTAGGTCATGCTACTTGCAAGCGTGGCCTCTTTCATTTTCTGATGTTGCAAATGGAATTAAACATTGTGTACAATCATTAGCAAACATTCCCATTCCTGACCTATCGAAACAAATATATCTAAATCACAACAAAACAGCCAGAGGAGAGGTTGAAGAAGAACAATTGAGTTAATAGTGAAAGAGGGAGAGAGGTTGTAATTTGTCAATATAGGAATGAAAGAAAATATGGAAAATAATTATCTTGGATGTAAATCATAGGTAACTTGTACTTCACAAGCATTCTTTGTTGCTGGCTCACAGTTGATTGCAGCCATATGAGAAGGCTGTGGATCAAACAATGAATCTACTGCCTATTCTGGTGATTGCCAAAGATCCCATGACTCTATCTGAAGAAGAGCAAAGGTCATGAATCATTATTTCTTTACCACAAAAAGATAGACAACTGATTTACCTAATTTCTGTTTGTGGGGTTTGACTTATTCGAAGCAGCTACAATGTTGAATGACTACAAAGTCCAGCCCATGAAGTAATGGGAGGCTCTCCTGAAAGATGTGATCAGGAGCTGATTTAATAAAATCAATTAATTTATTAAAAATTGGAAGTGACAGGATCTCACAAAGGTCACTGATTGTTTCTGCACTGACTGAGCAAGTGCCCCAATGTCTGGGATTTGAAGAATACTCAGTCAGCTTTGACTCCTGGTCAGGACAAGGCTTGTTCATTTACTTAGCTCTCGGCTGATCTGTAACTTAACACTTTCTACCCACGTTGGTTCTATAATCATTCATACCATGGCCTGACAAAAGTCTATCTTTAAAATCTTTAATTGACGCTCTCAAGGGTGAGACATCCAATTCCCACAGAATCATAGAATGATAAGGTGTAGAACAAGACCATTCAGCTCATTTTGCCTCTGCAGGCTGCCCCCCTCTTTTGCCATAGGTCAACATTTTATCCTTTTCAAGTACTTATCCAGATTGTGTTTGAAAATTATGATTGAGTCTGTTTCTGCTAGATTCTGTGGGAAGAAGGGCTCCCTAACACCATGATGTTTCCATCCAAACACTTCAGTATGGACCAGCCATTATTGAAGGCATTGCTCATGTTAGACTGGGTTTAAGGAACTTAGCTGAAAAAACAGCTTCACCTTGGTCTGATCGCGATCAAAATTTAAAGAAGTTGACTCACAGGTTTTGGCTGATGTGGGAAATTAGAGTGCCATATTTAGACTATGGTGGGAAAGGGGAGTTTCACTGGGCAAAGGCCAGTGTACTGTGGTGGTGATGATTTGTCTCTTGTAGCTCGGTCCTTGCTTCTCCATAGCAATGCTCAGGAGAATGTTGTGTAGACAGCGACACTTTCACAGACCATAGATCACCAATAACGATAAAAACAGGTGCTAGTTTTAAAGCTGTCAAGTCACTTCAATCCTCAAAGGCTCAAGTGCAGTATTTCCAGATTTCTGCCAGAGAGTTGCCAAGCTCAGGGTTAATGGTCAGAGGTTAGCGGATTCAGTGTTGTGATAATTGTGAAGCAACTGTCTCCCCGCAGAAGGATTAGTTCCTCCAGTTTTTATCCTGGCAACAAGGATTTTATTCAGTAGAATGCCCGATGGTGCATGAGGCTGGCCTGTATAAGCAAACAGAAGTTACAGTCTAAGAACTGCCTGTCACAGTGTTTGTTACATTAGCTGCTCCCTGACTTTTTCATCCCATAAATCTGAAACCATTTGTAGTGAATAACCCTCTCTCCTCCTTTCCCAAAAACGCTGACTTGCATAACTCAGGGTCTGATTTGGGGGCTGAGGACAGGTTTGGACTTCTGGAGTTTCTGAGAATAGGATGTGGATAATTTAGGATTAGGATTTTGGACTGGTTTGTGAGTATTGGGATCAGGACCACAGTTGATGGTAAAGATGAAGGTTTAAGGGTTAGGGTTAGGGTTTAAGGTTAAGAGTTAAGGTTTAGCATTTCTTTTTGCACTACTTCAGTTTTGCACTACAATTTTTGCACCATTCTGTTGTTTTGTACCGTTGCTGTATTTAGTTTTGTTATTTCCTGTGAGCTTCGTGCAAACAAGGAATTTCATTGCACCCTGGTGTATATGACAATAAACTAATCTAGTCCGATCTGTAAAGATTCTTGGAGTTAAAGATTAGGGTTAGTGATTATAGTTAGGGGTTGGATTAGGATTAGGAATTAAGGGTTAAAGTTTGGGTTAGGGTTTGCAGGTATAACTAGAGATTAGGGTAAAACAAGGGTTATAGCTCAAGGCAAAGAGGTTAGAGGTTTGTGTTTGGTTTAGACATTAGTTTTAGGGTAAGGATCGCATTGGGCTCAGATTAGAGTTATGGCTGAATTCACATTCAGCTTTGGTTTCAGTTAGAATTAAACAGGTCAAGAGGTTTGGGAGAGTAGAGTAGATGTATATTCTTGTGATAATCTTAGATTGGGTTAGGGTTGATCTTAGGTCAATGTGAGCGTAAATCTTTCCCTGTGCCTTTCTTCCCTCTTGTAAGTTTTGTTTTGCTTGTGCTTGCCCCTTTGATTCTTTAGGATGTCCATTAGTCTGACATGGACTCGAGGCAAAACCCAGAGTCAGGGTTATACTTAGGATTAGCATCAGAAGTTGCAAAAAACTTGAGGTCCTTTATGGTTCCACAATATGGAGGCCCTGAGAATGAAAGGACTTGGATTCCAATGAAGTGAGAGTGCAGGGAGATGAAAGAATGTCGGGGATAATGGATGCTAAGTTGTCAAAATGGATTACAGTTGCACAAAGTATCAGTTTGATTGAGTTAATCACAGAAGGATTTGCTACAGCAGGTATGCTATTCCCAGGCCTC
>JAUZTB010000065.1:15128328-15139051 GCA_034780895.1 Rhynchobatus australiae
GAAAGATGTGGAAGCCATAGAAAGGGTGCAGAGGAGATTTACAAGGATGCTGCGCGGAATGCGGAGCATGGCTTATGAAAGCAGGTTGAGGGAACTCGGCCTTTTCTCCTTGGAGAATGAGGGGGGACCTGACAGAGGTGTATAAGATGATGAGAGGTATTAATCGGGTAGATATTCAGAGGCTTTTCCCCAGGTCTGAAATGGTGGCCACATGAGGGCATAGGTTTAAGGTGCTGGGGTGTAGATATAGGGGAGATGTCAGGGGTAAGTTTTTTTACGCAGAGAGTAGTGAGTGCGTGGAATGGGCTGCCGGAAACAGTAGTGGAGGCAGACACGATAGGGTCTTTCAAGAGACTGTTAGATAGGTACATGGAGCTGAATAGAATAGAGAGCTATGGGTAGGTCTGATAATTTCTAGGTTAGGGACATGTTCGGCACAGCTTTGTGGGACGTAGGGCCTGAATTGTGCTGTAGTTTTTCTATGTTCTATGTTCTATGAACACTATCTCATTATTCCTCTTTTCCACTATTTATTTATTTTTGTAACTGTGGTAGTTTCTATGTCTTTACATCTTGCACCGTACTGCTGCCTCAAAACAACAAATTTCTCAATAAATGTCAGTGATAATCAACCTGATTCTGATACAGCACAATCTGGTCCAAAGCATTGTGTTACCAAATTCCACTGCAAAAATACTGTGCAATAACAATACATATATGCGAGTGATGGGAAACCTAATCTATGACCAATTTAAGTCACTTACTATCAACCTCAATTTAACAACCCCTATCTCAGACGATAAGTTTAATTCATCTAACATTGAGGATTAGAATAACAATTTATTTCCATAACTTATGACCTATAAGATATCTTTATTGGTCACATGTACATTGAAACACACAGTGAAATGTATCTTTATGTAGAGTGTTCTGGGGGCAGCCCGCAAGTGTTGCCACACTTCCGGCACCAAAATAGCATGCCCACAACTTCCTAACCTGTACATCTTTGGAATGTGGGAGGAAACCGGAGCACCCAGAGGAAACCCACGCAGATACAGGGAGAATGTACAAACTCCTTACAGACAGTGGCTGGAATTGAACCCGAGTCGCTGGCGCTGTAAAGCATTATGCTAACTGCTACACTTCTTTATACTGGCCATCTCACCTCTACACTCTCAGTCCTGATGCAGAGTTTCAACCTGAAATGTCGATAATTCCTTGCTTCCCACAGATGCTGCTCGACCTGCCAAGTTCCTCCAGGAGATTGTTCGTTGCTCCAGGTTCCGGCATCTGCAGTCCCTTGTGTCTTCAATGTTTGAGGTCGATTACCTTGTGCCACTTGTGTGAGTCTGTGTGTCCCTCTAACCTGCGTTATACCTGCCCTCCAGTAGCAACTCCTGATGCAAAGTCAAGAAAAATGACTTTATGCCTTCATACATTTTGCTAAGAACGCAGCAACTCATAATTGCTGTAGCTAAAACTGCAGTGGTTGAAAAAAAACCCTGATTCTCATTGTTAAGAGAAACCCCAAGATCAAAAATGGCTTCATGTGGAATAGTGTAGGTGAATGCAAGGTTAATTAGAAAATTTCCAGGACACAGAGCCATGCAGATTCAATGCTTCATGCTGGTATGTTACATCAGATTGTAGCTTGAAAGGTGCAGGTGTAGTGATGAATTGGGATCCACTCTGATTTTTGGCTAATTAGTTCATTTGTCTTTTTCTATTACTTTAAATAGCTCTAAATTTATTGAGACATTAGGGTACTGATGACTGTGATAATGATTATAAAAGGACGGAGAGAAAAAGAAGAAATATTACAATGTTCCCCTGTGGCATTGCTCATAGCTGAGCTTATGGCATTGATCATGGGTGAGAAGATATTAAGATCAATGTGAGTGGGGAAATCCACTGACTGCACCTTAGCTCATCCATTGAAATGTCCATCACGATTAGCTCAGCACTTGGAGTTCTCAGTCAGGATGTGCAGGCTCACAAGACAATCCAGGGACTTGGACACGGCTGACACTTCCCATTTCATTAACTGTTGGAGTGCTGCATTGTCAGAGGCACCGACTTCCAGTTAAGATGACAAATTGAGGTCCCATCCTCCTTTCGGGTGGGTGTACACATCCAATGGGATTTGTTCAAAGAAGAGCTGAACATCCTCCTGAACTTTCCTCCCTTGACCAACATCCTTCAGAATCAATTGAAAGGCAAAACACTGCAGATACTGGAAACCTGAAATAAAAACAGCAAATACTGGAAAAAACTAACAAGTTGGGCAGCATCTGCGGAGAGAAATAAAAAAGTAAACATTTCAGTCAATAAACTTCCAGTAGAATTCATTTTAATTAAAAATCAGTTTCCCTGATCATTCCTTTCATTGACTATTTTGAGATCTTACTGTCAACAAATTGACTGTTGCTTAAATGATAATGTAATTCAATAAAACGATATTCAATGGTTCTAATATCAGGTACAGCATGATAAAGGCTCTCTATGTGCTTCTCTCTTCATGCTACTTAGTTACATCTTAAACAATTCCATGACTATAGCCAAGTTACAGTCTCCACCCAGAGATCCGTGCCATGGATTTGTCCCTCAGTTAAGAATAAAGCTATGATACGTAAGTCCTATAATGGTGATGGGACTCAAACCATTCAACAGCTTTTGGTCTACCCACCACCCGAGGGTGAGCAATCCATTGTTCTGGATCTTATTGAGGACAGGCTCATAAACTCATCAATGGAAAAGTCAATGACTTTCGTGATTGGATGTGAGAAAAAGAAATCAAGACCTCTCACTCCTGAATTGACCTTTTCCCAGTCTGAACCACCATCCCCACAACACCATCTTGACCAAATGCTGACCCCCTGCAATACCACCCAATAACGCCGCACCAGTATCCACATGTACACGATAACACCCAGCTCCACCACATCATCATCTCCCTCAACCCCACCTGTAAGTTACTGAACTGAATGTGCAGATATTTCCATTAAGTAAATATTTGGGCATTGTCTTCTGTCCCCAACACAAACTGCAATTCTGAATACTCCAACCCTCTCCATGGCAACTATCTAAAACCAAACCTAATCTTCATGTCATATTTGATCCCAGATGAACCTTAACCATGTATCAATGCTGTCACCAAGTTTGGGTATTTCCACTTCTGTTACATCTCCCAACTCCACCCTTTCTTCAGCTCATCTTTAGCTGAAACCCACAACCTTGTCTTTCTTACCTCTTAACCTGAATGGCTGGCATCTCTTGTTATATTCACGTTAAACTGGAGATCATTCAAGTTTCTATTCCCCATGTCTTAACTCAAACCAAGTTCTAGGGAATTATGTGACCATGTGTAATGGTACCATGTGGCACAGTAGTGTAGCAGTTAACATCGTGCTATTACAGCACCAGCGACCCGGGTTCAATTCCCGCTACAACCTGTAAGGAGATTCTCCTCGTGTGTCTGTATGGGTTTCCTCCGGGTGCTCCGGTTTCCTCCCACATTCCAAAGATGTACAGATTAGGAGCTGTGGGCATGCTATGTTGGCACTGGAAGAGTGGCGAGACTTGCGGGCTGCCCCAAGCACATTCTCTGTAATGCACTTCACTGTGTGTTTTGATGTACATGTGACTAATAAATGAATATCTTATCTTATTACCTTTCCCTATCTGCACTGCACTACCACTAATAATATAACTATCTCCTGCCGGTTTCATACACCAGGTAATTTTTTCACTTCTCTAACATACTCTTAATCATATTGACGTGTAATTCTCTCCTGAATGTATTTTACATTGTTACAACTCCATTCCATCTCTGCAATGTAATTCCCTCTTGCACTCTGTAACTCATTCACAATGTGTGACTGTTTCTTGTTTGTCCTTCAGTCTGTGTAATTCACTCCCATCTGGGTTCCATTGAATAACAGAGGCAGAAAAAGAAGGGAAGGAAGTGAAGCCCACAAGGGAAGGTCCGTGACTGGATGGAGAACAGAAACACCGAAATGGCAAAAGGGACGATGGTCCAAAAGAAAGGTAGGTGATAAAAGATAAGTTAAAGGTTGTTTGAGAGAAGGTGAATGGTAATATTGGAAACATTATTAAGAGCTGCACAAAATGGCAATTGTGGTAATGATTTGTTTGCCAAACTCAAGGATAGGATTGGAGACACAAGAGACTGCAGGTGGTAGAATCTGGAGCAACACACAAAAATTTGTAGGAACTCAGTGGATCAGGCAGCACACCTCAGATTCCGCATACACCTCATAACCTGATGGCATGAACTTTGAATTCTCCAACTTCCTGTAAACTGCTCCCACTCTGTCCCTTTTCTCTTTCCCCCCTGATCTACCCAGCCCTTATCAACCTATCTCTTTCCCCTCCTCCACCCTCTCTATTTGCCCAACATACACACACTCCTCCCACTGGTTCTCCTCCCCCACTAGTCCCTCTCTTGATTGCAATCTCCACCTTCCTCTCCTATCAGATTCCATCATCTTCAGCCCTTTGTCAGTTCCACCTATCACCTCCCAGCTTTTGGTGCTATTCCCATTCTTCCCTCCCTCATCTGCCATCAACCCCCAACCCCCCTCCACCCTGGATCTACTTGTCACCTGCCAGCTCTTGTTCCACCCCTTCCCTCCACCTTTTTATACAGGCTACCTCCCCTCTATCTTTCAGTCCAGATGAAGGGTCTTGACCTGAAATGTCGACTGTCCATTCCCTTCCGTAGTTTCTGCCTGACCTGCTGAGTTCCTCTAGCCTGTTGTTCAAGGATAGGTTTGGAAGGCTGGAGAATGGCTAATTAAAATATAAGATGTTGTTCCTTGAGCTTCAATGAGCTTTAATGCAACATTGTGGGAGGTCCAAGAGATGACAAGTCAATACAGGATTCTGGTGGAGAATTAAATGACAGGTGACTGGGAGCTGAGGGTCACACTTACAAATTAAACAGAGGCATTCAGCAAAACAATCATATAACCTGTGTTTGGACCTTGAAGTAGAGGAGACAGTGTACCAAATTGGAGAAAGTTATCTGAAATACCTGATTCGAATTCTCCTCTATCTGTGTTACACTCAGCATAACTCTTGCCTCTATTGTTTATCCCCTGCATATCAATCTCCCATCTGTGTTACCCTCTATGTAATCGTTGCATCCTTATAAATCCTTGGACACAATTATTATTTTGTATATATATGCCACCAGTACATATTATTACAAGAAATGAGTAGCTGCTACAACTGGATTCATTTGTCCCGATCAAAATGAAATATTCTAGTTATGTGCAGCCGATCTCATTATTCCCGAGTGTAGAGCAGCCCTATACCAAGCATTGCCACTAATTAATCCTTCAGCACAATTAGACATTGTTGGAATCACAGCTGTGCACCATTAGTGTCGGCAAGTTTACACACAGCCAGCCAATAACACCCATTACACACATAATTGGATGTTGAGATTTTTAACCTGGGGCGTCTGGTGTTGGCCTTCCCTAATTAGGCCTCAAATGTTTGCAAATGGATTAATCATCAATTTTGTCGGTGTAACTGAGCGGCTTTTGCTGCAGTTAAATTGTTGCGGGTTTTGAGGTCAAGATATGGGAACAAGACCCTGAAATGAGCAAAATGAAATCAGGCATAGGAAATGTTGATTCACACCAAACCCATTTTATCCAAAAAGGCCTTTGCTTAATAATTGTTTACCACAGTTATTTGTACAGATGATCTCTGGATAGTTTTCCTTGGTGTCTCCGTTTGTTTCTCCTTCTGGATTGCATTGAACTTGACGTCTCTGTACTCTGTTCGTCATTTGCCCATGAGTTAACAGACTGAGCATTTGCAGGCTTTACTTTTGATTTATTCACAGGATATGGATGTTATTGGCAATGCTGGCATTTATTGTCCATCTCTAATTACTCCTGAACTGAGGACATAACTGCATTCAAGGGGCCACGACATCACCTATGGATCAAACTCAGTGGGTATGACATTTTCTTCCCTGAAGGATATTAGTGAATCAGGTGTGTTTTTACAATGATCTGGGAATTTTTTGGATGCCATTACTGATACAAGCTTTAACAAAAAACACCCAGATTTAACTACTTGCATTTAAATTTTCCATTTGTCATAGTGGGAATCAAACTCATGTCTTGGAACTAATTGTCCAAGGTGCTGGATTTCCAGTGATCTCTGCTGCCATACACATTCAATAGTGAAGACCTCACAGCCCATCTATTCTTCCCTGACAAGTACCTCCTTACCAGAAATCATTATGCAGGCTCCAGCACAGGAAGCTGAGCCTCAGTCCTGAGAAAGGGGGAGTTTTGTGGTAAATGTTTAGGGAGATTTTTACCCAGGCTGTTCAGTTACTCCTTAACCATGAAAAATGTTGCTGCTGTCTTTGAGAGAATCCAGGTAATGCACTGCATAACATACTCATGACCTGCTTTCAAATCCCTCTGTTTCCTTATCCATCCTTTGCTTGGAACCCATGCCTATAGCTCTTTGGGAACTCTGTAATTCCATACTCTTTCATCGTTTTGTTTTCATCTCTCCATCATTGGTGCCCATGCTTTCAGCCTCTTTGATTTTGAACTCTGAAATTATCTTCCATTGTTTCTTCATGGCACTCCTTAAAACTAGTTCTTTGGTCAAGTGTATAATAACTCCCTCATTGACATCATGACCCTATTATGAAGGCGTTTTATGACATTAGAGGTATAAATACAATTTGTAGCTAGTGTGCCTTGGTGTTAAACTTAGTCCAATGACCCAATCATGACGACATTTTATGATGTTAAAGATATAAATGCTATTTATATACCATTACTACAGGAGATGGTAGTGATGTTGCGTTATTGGGGCGCATCTCTGTAACCTGGTGGGGCCATTCATGACATTTTCTGCAAAATGAACCCTTATTACTCACAGCAGTTGGAACCATTATTTTTAGGCAAGCTTTTTAATCCTGATTTTAAATTAAAAATACAGGTTACCATACCTACCTCATGTTGGGTACTTTGAAACATTGGAGATCAGATTCAAATTGACCACCAGAGTGAGAGATGGAGAGAAAAAGAGAAAGCTCATTAAAATCTACTTGCTTCAAAGAACCATCTAAAAAAAAGCTTAAAACACAGATTGTTGAGGGAGGGTCTACATGTCAATTTGCTAAGTTGAAATGATTTTAATTCTGGTGTAGAGCTCGTTCAGCTGCTCCCCTTGCACATTGCACAGGCTGATTCACCAACACAATGGCTGTGAAATTATTATCAGCATGCAGCTATTGTTCTCCAGTCACTGGGCTGTCCAAACAACGCAGTCGTTCTGCTAGACGCACGTTTTGAAAAGCGGTTGGAGGATGAGAGTAAATAGCATGTTTTGGGCACTGCCTGAATGCAGGCAGGTTTTGATTCCAACAGACCGTCATCTGCCAGCTGCATCTTCACTGTGTGTTCAGTGTAGAAATGGAAACGTACTGGCCTGGTGCTTTTGGGTAATTGCTCATACCCTCCACCCCTTCTGAAGATGCCTTAACAATGCTGCTCCGTTGTCAGTTAGCTGGATACACAGAGGCACGATGTGATGAAGGAAGGAACTAGTTTTGTCCCAGATGGTAAGGACTTTCCATATCCCAACAGAAAATGGGCTGCCTTGCATAACTCTGAGACAGGATGCCAGTTTTCCTGACCAGCCACGAGAGGAACTGTGGGAAGGTGGCTGGAATGCTGAGGCTAGCCCCAGTGCAATGTTAACAATCCAATGGAGGCTGGTACCAGTTGAAGACCAGGCATGGCAGATAGAGTCCCCCCAGCAGTTGGAGACATGAGAGACTGCAGCTGCTGGAATCTGGAGCAACAAACTATCTGCTGGAGGAACTCAGCAGGTTGAGCAACATCTGATGGAGGAAAAGAATTGTCGACGTTTCAGGTCGAAACCCTGCAACAATCCTGGCGCAGGGTTTTGACTCAAAACATCAAAAATTCCTTTCCTCTCACAGATGCTGTTCAACCTGCTGAGTTCCTCCAGCAGATTGTTTGATGCTCCCCTCAGTAGATGGCCTGATCCCCAGGTACCTCAATGTTGGACTCAGTTCCCTCGTCACCCCAATGTAAGGCCTGGTTCCTATGTGAACATAGGAACAGGGGGAATTCCTACTTAAGCCCCTTAACAAAATTCTAGTGATCAATTAGATGATGGCTGATATGTAACTCTGGTTGGTATCTTAACTGTGTCGGAGCAATAAATCTGAATCCCCTCAACTGAGAAAAATCTATCAATTACAGTCAGAGAGCTTTCAGCCTTTACAGACTTTTGAGAGAAGGAGCTTCATATATTCTTCGCACTTCGTGTGAAGAAGCCCTCCTTGATTGTCTGTGGTTGAAGGGTTTGTAACAGAAAACTGAAGATGTATTAAGAAGTTACATATTATTGCAATGAATTGGCAGAATGTGTTCATACTGTAATTTTTTAAAAAAATCAGGCTTTAGAAATTATGAAAAATTTTAGATTGAACCATTTTTACCGCTGCCCAGGAATCCAGAATTTCATTTCCTTTGGTTTTGTGCAGATCTTTGGCCCAGACTATTGCTTCAAGGTCATAAAGGAGGTTTTTTATTTCAGATTCGACTTGTGTGGGGCTGGCTGTTGCATGCTTGAATTGATGTGGATTTGCCAACAGTGCACAGCCTTCTCAGCCCAATCTCCAGCTGTGCCTGGTCAGGGCTGTGCTTCCATATGCTGCTGATGTTAACCCCAGCAGGACTGAGGATGGATTGCGACATGCTGAAAACTGCATTCAATTTCAATATGTGAATGGTTCGAAATAGAGTTTAGAATCTCAATCAGCTCATTGTTTTAAAGGCAGTTAGGGTGCAAACTCATGGTATAGAGACCTAGACTGATCCTGTTGCAACATGGTTTGATCCCGTGTCTATGCTGTGTTAGCTGTTCTTATCTGAGGCAATAACTATGGCAAAAGATCAGTGGGAGCAGAGGCCAACTCACTCCAGGTCCTTCCTATGATGTGAAAGTCAGAAGCCCGTGACATCATTGAGCTCTGCCTGTGATTTGCATTTGGGGCAAAGCTGGAAATTGACAAAAGAGGAGCAGGATCTACAAAAAAGGCAACAAAATGTAAACAAGAAGCTCCTTCGGTAGTGCAGTGGTTAGCATAACGCTTTATAGCGCCGGCAACCTGGGTTCAATTCTAGCCACTGCCTGTAAGGATTATTTTCAGACACTGGATACAAAAACTGCAGGCACAGTAGTGTAGTGGTTATTACAGCACCAGCGACCCGGGTTCAATTCTGGCTGCTGTCTGTAAGGAAATTGTACGCTCTCCCCATGTGTCTGTGTGGGTTTCCTCCGGGTGCTCTGGTTTCCTCCTACATTGCAAAGACGTACGGGTTAGGAAGTTGTGGGCATGCTATGTTGGCGCGGCAGCGTGGCGACACTTGCAGGCTGCCCCCCAGAACACTCTACGCAAAAGATGCATTTCACTGTGTGTTTCAATGCACATGTGACTAATAGAGAAATCTTATCTTTCCTTTCAGGTTCAGGATACCTGTGAAGAAGGAAAAAACTTGCAAATCTGTAACATCTTTAACAACCTCATGTTAATCCAAAGCATTTAATAGCCAACTTGAACTGTAGTTACTGATACAATGCGGCTAATATTGCAGCCAATTTGCACACAGCAACCTCTCACAAACAACAACATGATAATAATCAGGTTTTCTGTATTTTCAGTCTTGGGTAGACTGCAGTAATGGTGTGATTCAGACCCTGAACCTAGGATGCTAAAGTCAGAGAGGGGATAGTGCAAGCAGCACAGTCTTTCAAACATCAAACAAAAATGATAGAAGTGATCATTTTAATAACCATAAACCGGTCAGCCTAATACTGATAGTGGGAAAGCTTCCAGAGGCCAGAAAATTTGATTCAAATCAATTCATCACCCTGCAAGACAAAAGATTAATTAAGGACAGCCAGAACAGATTTATATACAGCAAGTCACGTCTGACAAATTCAATAGAATTCTTTTAGGAAACAACGCAGTGAATTGTGAAAATGAAATGCAGTGGGTGTTTATGTCTGGATTTTCTAAAGGCATTTGATAAGGTGCCGCATAGGAGACTTGCTGATAAAATGTCGGCATGTGGTATTAAAGGGAGCATGACAGCACAGACTGCAAATTGGTTAAGTGAGTGAAAACACAGAGTAAATGGTTAGTGGGTGTTATCTGCTTGGAGAGTAGTGAATTGTGATGTGCCAGGCATCAGTATTGGCACCACTGCCACCCTCATAACATTAAAATGTCCAGGACTCAAGAAGAAGAGGAACATTGATGAGTTTTTTTAGATGACTCAAGAATAAGAACGGTAATAAACTGATGGGAATCACATGTAACTCCAGAGGGGACACAGACATCTGGTAGATATGATCACAAATGGCAGATAACATTCAACGTTGGAGAAATGTGAAGGCATAATGTTTCAGAGACAAAATAAGAACAAGTGTATACTCTATAGTAAACTATTAAAATTATAGAACGTTAGGCATTTTAACTTGTATGATGATTATTTTCATAGAAAAAGAACAGACACTGAATACAAAAACTGCAGGCACAGTAGTGTAGTGGTTATCGTAAAGCTATTACAGCACCAGCGACCCGGGTTCAATTCCGGCTGCTGTCTGTAAGGAGTTTGTA
>JAUZTB010000065.1:15155032-15165038 GCA_034780895.1 Rhynchobatus australiae
ACTCTACAACTCTTGTGAGGGCAGTGTTCCAAATGTTCCCAAATGTGTTGGATAGAAGGACTTCCCTTCAAAAGAGAGTCTTTTACCATCTGCCCTATCTCTTTTGATCATTAAATGCCCTTAACATTTAAGTATATTGATTGTCAACATTCAAGGATTCTAATAATTTAACCCTTACATTAGATTTTAAGATGATTGGGTAAAATGGTGCTTTTGGACAGGAGATTGTCATTTTACTTCCGCCTACGAGTCAGGATTATGTCAAAGTCAAAGTAGAATTTATTATCATATGCACAAGTATATGCACATGTATGCACTGGTGCAATGAAAAACTCACTTGCAGCAGCATCACAGGCACATGTGTCAGTGGGTTCCACCCATTATCCCTGGAATGCATCAGGTTGATACTGGTACATACATGATTGAATGCTTTTAAGGAATTTATGAGGCACTTGAACATAATTTATGCCCAATAGACTAATGTAAAGAGCAGACTATGTACACCAAGAGCAATAACTAAACCCTGTTCCTAATCTCACAGAACTGGGCTTAGTTCTCACTCTGCCTGAATGTCTCTACTCTACGATAAATGTCAAGAGTTACACAGGCAATAAATCCTCATCTCACTTGGATTGTTGCCCCAGTAGGAATTTGGCAGTCCTATTAAACCAGTCTTTATTAATAATCTAGTTGGATTTGTAGTTTAACCACAGCTTTCCATTGGCCGCATAAGTCAGTCTAATATTCTAACTTATTCAACAATGAATTCTCCAATAGATGATAAAATATGTTGAACTTTATTTGCCTTAACTTTGTACTTATGTCCAGTAGCTGAATTTCTTTGTTAACTGTCAACTCTCTGTAACCCTGCTTGGTCTTTATCTAGGTCACTTTTGAACAGTAGTGCTGTAACTTTGGTAGTGCTTCAGTGATTGTGATACTGCACTGTTGAATTTGCTGCATCATTCATGGTGCTGCATTGCTGATACTGCTGTATTTTGTGATGCTGCAGCACTGGTGTTTCTGCAGTGGTGGCATTGCTGCCATGTTAATGGTGATGCATTGTTTAAAGTGTTGCAGTAATGGTGGTGCTGCACTATTTGTGGTGCTGCACTGCAATGCCGGTGGTGCTGCAATATTAAGATGCTACATTGTTGGTCTGTTGCAGTTTGATGTGTCTTGCTTTTAATGTAATGGTTCTGCAATGCTGGTGGTTTTGATTTACTGACAGTGTTGACAGTGCTGTATTCTTGTGATGTTGCATTATTGATGGTGCTGCAGTGCTGGTGGTGCTGATTTCGGATATAAAACTAAGCCTCCATTCATTGATAAATGATGGGGATAAATGATGGTAAAGCACTACCTGATATCCTGGCCAAAATTTATTCCTTGACTACCACTACCATTTCTTGTTTATCTGGACATTTCTCTTATCTATTAGCTGTGGGAACTTATGATGTTACTTAACCGTGACCATTCAAAAAATCCATTGATTGTTAGGCTTTATGGAAGTGAAATTGTGGGATATGACTGTAAGCATTTTCTTCAAATACCTGGGACAGGATTTTACAGACTAAGTTAAATAAAGCTTATTGTTGCAGAGCTCTTTATTTGATATCTTTCCCTTTCATTGCAACATAAAACTTCACAAAGACCAAGGTTGTTGGTATAGAATGAACAGGATGTAACATGTTTTTTATATACTCCACTCTTTGGTGCTTCATTTATGGTTTTTGAATAATATTCCTCACATTGTGGAAGGGCTGACGATACTCTTCCTCACTAAAGCAATCCTGATGGGGTGTGTCTTCTGGCCTGTGTGTGTTTTGGAGAATAAAGTTAGGAGTTTGTGTACAATGAGACACACATTGCTGGAATATATGTCCCACATGGCTTG
The DNA here is from genome assembly GCA_034780895.1 of Rhynchobatus australiae. NCBI lineage: Eukaryota > Metazoa > Chordata > Chondrichthyes > Rhinopristiformes > Rhynchobatidae > Rhynchobatus > Rhynchobatus australiae. Next base: position 15,156,930 of record JAUZTB010000065.1, read on the forward strand.
CTCAATCTGCCAAGACGCCTGTTTCAGATTAGATCTTAAAATGAGTTACCACAAATTCTGGCAATTATACAAAGAGTTGAATATCACTTTTTTTTCATTTCTTTTTATAAGCAGGCAGAGTCTGATTTGTTTTCATGAACAAGATACAATCTTTCTGAAGATTCAAAAGCAAACTGTAACCGCAAACCAATCCACTCTGCGCTTTCATAATTTTATTTTGAAATTGGAAAAAATACCTCAGAGAGAATGCATAATACATCAAGAATTTGAGTGTTTAAAGTTTGGTTCACTATCTAAATTGCTATTTGATTTGAATTCTTAATTAAACAGAAGCTGGTGAGGGAGAGGTCTGTAAATGCTAGCCTTCAAAGTGATTTTTACATGGACCAAATAATTAACAAGCTTCTCTCTTACCTCTCGTAATATTGGAATCTGAGAAACCCCATCAGCCCTTCGAACATGCTCTACCATTCAACTGGATTTGGCTGATCAGGTCTTCAAGCTCCAATTCAAGCTCATCTCTGTATTCTCAATACTATTACAATGAATTGCAAAAATTCCTCTTTTGTCCATTAATAGCCAACATTCTTATGCTCATGTCCTCATTGTTTATACTTTATCTGAAGCTTTCTGAAAAACTGAAAACAATTCTCACACCCACTAGTTTCTTAACCTCAGTATAACATAGCTGTTAATTGTTAATTGAGGTTATCCAGAGAACAGGTTAAGCATGATGGGTGATGTGTTACAGGTGAAATCTTTCTCTCTGAGTGGTGAGTTAGCTGGGCCAGCACTATAATCTGACTCCATGGAAATTATCCTCAACTAGGGGATAACAACTTCAACTGGAAAGTGGAGGCAAGGAAACAGCTGTGAAGTGGCTGAAATAATTAATGCAAAAGACAACAATTTGGAAATGTTAGGGTAGAAATTCACAACCTTTTACATACAATGTAGTTGCTGGGTTGAAATCTTCCCTAAATCCAAAAGCACTATGGGAGTACCTTCATCAGAAGGACTAAAGCAGTTGGAGAAGGTACTATCTCAAGGGCAATTAGGGATTGGCTATAAATGCTGTCCTTGCCGGTGACAACCCTATCACGAAACTTAATTAAAGAAGTATAAAACTGCACTTCCAAAATTCAGTGCGTAGAACAGAATTTCAGAAGCAGAATTCAATGTGCATGCATTGCATGTTTATTGCATGCAATAAGAAATGATAATCTTGTTTTATTAATTCCTCCTCTCCTGAAGGTGGCAATCTTGCTGAACAGCTAGATTCATAGATGCTTGCAGTCCTCTGATCACTTATTCAAGTCTTTTTTAATTATTCTGAGTGTAAAAAGCTTTGGGTTCCTCGCCTCAGGATATTGGCACGAGAAAGAATACAGTTCTGATTCAACAGAATGAAGTAAATGCAAAGGAGTAAATTATGAGGTCAATTTTGTCCAAGTTAACATATTTTCCCTTCAACTGAGGGGTGATTTAATCACATTTAATATGTCAAATGGATTCAACGGGGTCAATACTGACAAAGTATTTGCTGGAAAGGGGAATGCAAAAGAAGAGTGAAATTATGAAGAAAGTATTCATTCAGACAGTAGAAGAAAATGTAAATATGCTACAAGGCTATCGATCATGAAGTGAGATTGAAACTTTCAGGAGTGAGATTAATAGATTTTTGTTTGGTAAGGGTATCTAGGGATATGGAGCAAAGCCAGGAAAAGAAGGTAAGATATAAATGAACCACAATCTAGTTGAATGGTGGTACAAACTCTAAGGGCTGAATGACTTACATTTGTTATTCAGGATGGTGCATTTTCTACCCATAAAGCACTGTGTTTGAGAACGGGCTTTCTGATATCAGTTCTACCCTGCAGGTTTTGTATTATCTTTTGAACAAGCACTTATCCCGCCAGAGTTTTTCCCCTTTGTTACAAGAGTGAATCTGTCTGTTTGGAGTAGCAGTTTTCAGCTCGGAAAAACTGGAGGAGGGTTGGTTTTGGAGATGCAATCAATCCTAGGCCTGTCAGTATTCCAGGAAACACATCTCCAGCACCAGTCGGTCCATTGCCATAGAATTTATGATCCAATTCTACAATGAAATGAATCATTCTCACCCAAGACCCTCACCTAACAGTCTGGTTTTCATTCTTCATACATTGTTTGTGAGGTACCCATCTTACCATGTCTTCTGTGGAGATAATTCATTTTGGAAAAAGGAGAAATTATATTGTGCTGGAAGAAGTACACTGGGTTTTTGATATGGGAGTAACCCATACCAGTTTAAGCAGGTGCCAGCGGTACCTGAAGTTCATATTTAAGTCCAATTGTAACAATCAGAAGACTTAGTCAGCACCAGCTGCTTCATTTATTGGATTAACAGAAATTTGGATATTGCAGTTTTGTGATTGGCTTGCACCAGGTTTTGAACACTTGAAAGAAGATGTGATGCGAGCAGTCACCCAGATCTTTAGATGCTCTTTTATATGTTTTAGTGAAAGGAAGAAAAATGACTCCACACTGAAGAAGCCAGCTAGGACTTACACATCTGGCACAGTGGTACAACTGGTAGATCTGTTGCCCCACAACACCAGAGACCCAGGTTCAATCCTGACCTCAGGTGCTGTATGTGAGGAATTAGTTTGTTCTCCCTGTGACTGAATGGGTTTCCTCTAGGCGCTCTGCTTTCCTCCCACGTCCCAAAGAAGTGCAGGTTGTTAGGCTAATTGGCCACTCTAAATGGGCCCCAGTGTATACCAGTGATAGAATGTGAAGGGAGTTGATGGGAATATGTGGAGAATAAAAAATGGGATTAATGTAAAATTTGTATAAATGGATGGTAGATTTAATAGATTGGTTGGTTTGGCATGACTTGGCTGAAGAGCCTGTTTCTGTGCTGTAGCTCTCTATGACTCCATGGCCCAATATGGAGCACTGTTGGCAGATAGTGACAAATAAGGTCAAAGGTTTAATGACTTCATATGCGGGTAACTGTACTATACATTTAGCACCCCATGAAATGGTAGGGTGGCTCTGCAGCTCTTATTTAGAAGTGCTTAACCCTGGTTGCTGGAGGCTTGGCTGGAGACTGTTAGGGGAAACTGAACGATTAAAGAATCACCTCAGATTCAGGTCTGTTACAAGCATCAAAGGTTTATTATGATGCTGCATGAGAAGGTTGATGTGTATCCCAGACAGCTTCTCCACAGAACAAAGGAGAACATACATTACTCTACATTTCTTCAGTCCATCCCTGACGGGCTTCAGACCAATAATACCAATAATTATTACATACACCACATGCATACCCAACCCAGGAGTCTGATAAAGTGACCATCTTATGCACAGCTCTGGGTTGTCCCATGATGTTTACCAGATATCCTGTCCAATGTTCTTGGGTCTGGACAATGGCTTTAATATTCAGTAACCTCGTGATCTTAGCTTGTGCTGTTTCAGCACAGATAACAGAGCCCTGTTAGACTGCTTGTAAAGCCAGATGAATGTGGTCAAGTCCCATAATACCTCACAGATAGTCAGTTCCATATTTTTGTAACATTTCTACTGATGTGATCTTGCCTTCACCCTGGCCATGTCTAACAAGGCAAAGTCCAGGGATTTAGTTGTTCCCCAAGAGCCACCTTTAATGTTGGCAGGCTGGCTGGAATATGTAGCCCACAATGAGAATAAAAGAATTCAGTTATTTCCCTGGGTTCAAAGTTCTCACCATTATGACTTTCAACTTATGGAGGCAAACTAATTGTATCAGGGACTTTGTGATACATTTTCCAGTTGAATTTGTGTGCGCACTCTTAATGGGACATGTTTTTAGTCAATCATCATTGGGGAGTCCACTACATCACCTGATCTCTTTGCCTGCATTACCTACAGCTCACCTACTAAGAAGGAATAGATGGCTTCCCTTCTCTAGTAGAGAGCCTCTGGTGGGTTACCAGCTGTGGCTGAACATTGCTGCAGTTCCTGGAATGAACTAGAAGGACAGAATGTGCTCCAAAGCTGAAGTCCTCTTTCCAGTCAGCGGTCTGAGCTACAGTATGGAGGATGTTAGTGCTAGACTTCTATAGCGTTATGTGTTCTATCTGTGAGAATGGGGGAGCCTCAGAACAAGATGAGGTAGCTCAAAACAGGGCACCCTGGAGACACTGTAGACCAACAACAACCACTGAAATACACACTATCACAATTTCTAATTTCATTGCCCAGCATTTCCCTCATTTAATCAATACTCTCAAGCCAGGGGATCATCCCTGCTTCAGTGATGAGTGGAGGCCACGCTGGCTGGAGCACCAGGTATACATAAAAATGAGGTGTCAAATCTGGTGAAGCTGCAACACAGGACCATGTGTGACGAACATAGCTAAACAATCACACTACCAATGAATCAGATCAAGGCTCTGCAGTCCAGCCACACCTGGTCGTAAATGAAGGAAGACAATGAAGCCGCTAAATGAAACATTCCCATCCTCAGCAAGGGTGGGGTCCAGCATGTGAGTCCTGAAGTCAAGGCTGAAGCATTCCAACCATTTTCAGCCAGAAGTGCTGGTCCATCATGGCTTCTTCCTGAAATTCCCACTATCACAAAGGCCAATCTTTGGCCAATGATTAATTGGCTTTAGTCATGTGATAGCAAGAACCAGCATGGGATTCTGCAAGGGTCAAGGCGTCAGATAACATCCCAGCTATAGCACCAAAAACCTTTGCTCTCAAACTGGCTGTGCCTCCGGACAAGCTTTTCCAGCATAGTTACAGGACTAGCATCCACCCAATACCCAGGTGTACACTTTCTGTGCGCAAAAAGCAGCATAAATCTAATCCATCTAATTACTGACTCTCAGTCTACAATCAATCATTAGCAAAGTGATGGACTTACTCACCAATTTTCCTCGGGTGTTTCAGTTTCTTTCCACACCGCAGAGGTGTGCTAGTAGGTTAATTGGTCATTCTAAATTACCCCTAAAGTAGGTGGATTTAGGAGAATTGGAGATGGGGGCAGGGAGAGGAGGGTTGAAAGGCATGTGAAAGAGAATAGGCTGGGATTAGGGTTAAGGTTAGAACAGGTTACTGGAAAATGAATGGAGGAATGGGATTGATCTGAGTTCCAGCATAGACTTAATGGGCTGAAAGGCCTCCTTCTATGTCATAAGAAAACAACCTCATATTGGAAATAACCAATGTCTATTTTGAGTTTTGCCAGGACCATTTGCTTCATACCTCATTACAGTGTTGGTCTGAGTTGAATTTGAGAGTGAGGTGAGAGTGACTGCCCTTGACATAAGGATAACATTTGATCTAATGTGACATCAAGGAACCCAGACAGAAATGAAATCAATGGGAATCAAAGGGAAAAAGCTCCAATGAATGGAGTCATACCTTGAACAAAGGAGGATGGTTGTGGTCATTCAGACCCCAGAACATCAGTGTCCTTCAGGGCAGTCCTAAGCCCAACAATCTCCAGGAGGTTTATTAATGACCTTTGTTTAATCATACATCAGCAGCAGGGAAATTTACTGATAGTGGCTTTACCATTGCCAAGTCTGCCACCAACAACATCTAGGGGTTCATAATTGACAAGAAAAATAAATACTGTGGTTAAACGAGCAGGTCGCAGGCTCGATACGCTGCAATAAGCAACTCAGCTCCTGATACTGCAAAAACTTTCCTTCAATCTACAAGACATTAGGCAGGAGTGTGACTCCAACTGCCTGTGTGAGTGCAGCTCCAACATCCTCTCATCCAGGACAAAGCAGCCCCCATGACTGGTATGCTGTCCATCATGTTAAACATTCATTCCCTTCACCACCATGTACAGTTGTTCCAGTGTCTACCAGAGCTATGGCTTAGTTGATTAAAGCACCTGTCTAGTAAACAGGACAGCCTGAGTTCGAATCCCAGAGGTGCCTTCTTTCTGGGCAGGCATGGTAGTGTAGCAGTTAGTGTAACTCTAGTACAGCGCCAGCAAACCCGGGTTCAATTCTGGCTGCTGTCTGTAAGGAGTTTGTACGTTCTCCTCGTGACTGCGTGGGTTTCCTCCCAGTGCTCTGGTTTCCTCCCACATTCCAAAGATGTACAGGTTAGGAAGCTGTGGGCGTGCTATGTCGGCAGTGGAAGTGTGGCGACACTTGCGGGGTGCCCCCAGAACACTCTACGAAGGATGTATTTCACTGTGTGTTTTGATGTACATGTGACTAATAAAGATACCTTACCTTATACCTTATTTCAACAGCACTTCCCAAACCTGCAACTCTTGCATCAAGAAGGACAAGGACTTCCTCTGAATTGGAATACCACTCCCTATACATTCCCTTCTAAGTTGCACACCATCCTGAATCGGAAATCGATTACTATTCTTTCAATATCACTCAGCCTAAATCCTGAAACTCTCTACCCAACAATACTGTGGGACTAACTTCATCAGAAGGAATGCAGTTGTTCAAGAATGTGCTTCACTGCTATTTTCCCAAGGGCAATTAGAGACAGGTGATAAATGCTGGCCTTACCAGAAGTGTCCAGATGGTAGTGAAAAATGAATAAAAAAACACTTGGAGGATGGACCTCTTGACCATTGTCCCTCAGTCCTTATTTTACTGCCTCTTCAAAGTGTCCATGTCTTTGGATCTATGGCTGGCCTGCACCTGCTTCTTTTCATGTGAGAGACCCATTGAGACCATAACCAAAACATCCAATTTCTTTGGACTGAACGTGCACTTGTTTGCAAACCGTAGAACAATTTTAACAGTAGTACTGAACGTCAACAAATCTGCAAGTAATTGTGTATCTGTTTAAATCTCATGGATGGTGAGGGGGAGGATGGTAGTTTCTTCCTGTTGCCAGGTTTCCCATGTGTATGAGTAATTTGATTTGGCAGAGAAGGATCACCAGTGCTGCACTAATATTGCTATCACCCCCAGCTGCCGACTACACTTATGTTCTGATGTGTATGTGATGGACCAAGGGCCACACTGTTCTCTAGCCTGCAAATGTTGGATCCTGATTTGTGATTGAAATGTAATTCAACACCTGTAGCATGGGGAAAAGAAACAACTTTGCAATGGAGCCCAATTTCTCTGCTCGTGAAATTTTGAAAAATAAGTTATTGTTAATTAGATAGTTGCAAAGTGAGTCATTCAGTGGAATATGGCAGGCTTGCTGACTCTGTAACTCTTCCCTTGAGAAACTATTAAAAAAAGCAACTTCTATTTATAACAGAGGGTGTTTACGCAAGTGACTGGTTTATGAGGGGACTCTTTTCTGAGCAGAAGATTTGTTATGCCCCTATGCCAGTAATGGATGGAGACACTGCTTCTTAATATGCAAGGCACAGAAATGCTGTTGGAAGGATAATCCTACTCTGAATGAAAATGTTATTAGAAAAAAATGAAATTGTAATTTGTATATAAGCACTGAAGCTCTTTTATCAATCTTGTTATACCCTGCTTGTAATTTTCTACATCAGGACAGTGTCTAGGGCTGTCCATAATTGGTCCACTGATGCCTCAGTGAATGATGTTTTACTGGACCACACCTAACGTGGTTGGATTATGTGCTTCAGTCGTTGCAAAGGAATAAACTGGACAGATTTCTTGCTCCTCTCACTGTCCAGTGGGCTACTGCTGAAAAGCATGGAGGTCAGGGGATGATAACCTGACAAGACCATCACAAAGATGAGAGGAAAAACACGATGATGCTGGAGGAACTCAGCAGGCCAGGCAGCATCTGTGGAGAAAAGCAAGTAGTCAACGTTTTGGGTCAGGATGCTACTTTAGGAGAAAGGGGAAGCCCAATATATAGGAGGAAAAAGCAGAGCAGGGATGGGTGGACAAAAGAGGGGAGGCGGGGTACGCACAGGGTGGTGATAGGCAGATGCGGGGAGGAGGGGAGAGCAAATCCACCGGAAGATGGGTCAAAGGTAAGGAGAGAAATAAAAAGGGGGTAAGAAAAAGAAAGAAAGGCTAGGAAAGGGAAGAAAAGAAGCAGCATGGTTGGGGGGTGGTGGTGGTGGGGAAGGGGTGTGGGGGTTATTTAAAGTGGGAGAATTCAATGTTCATGCCATTAGGCTGCAAGGTTCCAAGATGGAAAATGAGGTGCTGT
>JAUZTB010000065.1:15215466-15234442 GCA_034780895.1 Rhynchobatus australiae
AGTGGTAGCTTTCACTCCAGACACAATTTTATTATCTAAGAAGTAATGACAAATTGTGACATGGGATCATATAGAGTCTGGATGGAGTTCAAAATGGGCAATATGGGGTTGGGGAATGATCAGATTGGAAGCTGTGCAGGGGAGATCTCCTGAAGTGATGAGATCTGTATAAAAGATAGTAGCCTGCTGATCATTGGTTGGGTCATGGTCAAGGTATGACGAGTTGTCCAAATGGAGGGTCTCAACCTTAAATGTCGACTACCCATTTCCCTCCACAGGTGCTGCCTTACCTGCCGAGTTCCTCCAGCAGTTTGTTTTTTTGCAGAAGATAGCAGAGCATCTTCTATTACTTTCTTCATTGCTTGAGGATCTATACCTATCTACCTGGGGATCTATTAACTTTTTTTAGAACAAATTACTTTTCTATGGTTATCTGACTGTGGTTCCCCTTTATTCTTACAGGAGAGTGTAGCTGTGGTGAACAGAAGAGACTTGTCCATCACTGTGTTGGATTCAAACAATGTCTGGTGACAAAAGTAGAGTGTGCTGACTCACCATGCCATCCAGCTCTCTCAGCCTGTGGAGTATCAGCATGTTGTCTGATGCTTTTCAGTTTATACCATCGGATCAGTAATCCAGATGCTTTGTATTAATAATCTAGACAATGAGATCTTCAATCATACCGTGGCAGTTTGACAATTTGAATTCAATTTAAAGAAAAATGATCATGAGGCAATTAGATAATCAATAAAATACAAGTAGTTTCCTAATGTCTTTTAGAGGAGGGAGCCCAATCTCTCTACACTCTCTAGCCTTTATATGACTTTAGTTCAATGCTATCTGTTAACTATCATCTAAAGTGGCCACAGCAGGCACATTCCATCCACTGACAATCTTTCCCTTGATCCCCATCCCTAACATCAACCCAAAGCACCCCTCCCTCCACACTGACATTTCAACATTTACTTAGGTATGGGCAGAGCCTAAGAGTAGATAAAAAGGCAGTCATGACGTGGGAGAGCAGAGTTTCACCAGAAACCTAAGCAGCATGCCAAGGAATAGATTTGTATCATTCTGTTTTAACTACAAAAATATCCTGAAGAAGTTATCAGCATACATCAATTAGAAAAATATTTTGGACCCACAGGGCATTTACTCTAAGCATATTATTGCAATAATAACAATCACATTATAAAGATTTTCAATGCCAATTTTATCTCATTTGCATATAGTCCTTCCAGCTGTCTACAGTAACAACCAATCAAAGTTGATTACATCACTTACCATGCTTCAAAACTAAATCTGTTTTTTAAGCTTTGTTCATTGCATTGAATCCTGCTGTCTACCCAAGAGTGTCGTGACATTCCCTCTGTGATGCACACTGTGTTTGCCTGCAGACAGGCTAGTCATTTTTTGCCACCTGCCAGGAGGTATAATAATAGACAAGAATCCAGAACAATTCAGGTTTCCTGCCAAATGCAGCCACATTAAAAAGGATATTTTGGCAAACGGCTACTTTCATGGAGATTGGTATGAAAGAATGAATGCAATTCAAAGCACTGCTAATGAGACCCATACTATACAGTAGGATTTTCTAAGCATCACCATCTGTGCCACTGTTTGACAATCAATGACAAAGAGGTAAGATTGCCAGCATTCCAAGTTTCAAATGGACAGTATGACTTTTTTGGCTGGGCTGTCCAAAACGTTTTTTTAAGTGTGCAGACAGGTCTCCAATTTTCTGCTGGGCTTCTGACCACATTTGGTTGAACAGTCAGCTGGAGCATCATTCTGGCTAGCTCCATGATTGTCAGGATCTCCAAGATTAACTCCTGGGAGTAGTAATCAGCTGGAACTGAGCATTGGTGTTTAGTCAACTTCCTCTGTTACCCTGAATATTTTTCTACTTCAAGGGTTTATGAATTCCATTTTGAAAGTTAGTATTAAATTTGTTTCCACAAAACTTTAATGCATTGCATTCAAGACCACATCTACTTACTGAACAAAATTAAGTCTCTACAAAATGTTTCTTGTTTTGGAAAGTTTGAGAGATGGGAAATGTGGTGAGTTTGTTGAATCAGTTCTCTTGTTTCCCCATCATGAATTGCTCCTTTTAATAGACACTGAAAGATATTCACAATCTCGAAGTGAAGCTCAAGGCCTGACATTTTCAATTCTGTCGTCATTTGCAACAACTCCCCTGAAAGGTTCCTTCTTCCTTGCAAAGATATCATGCCTTCATAACATGTTTGATTGGTGAAGCTTCACTCTGTCTGCAGCTTTCAGTTAAAACTCACACAATTTGTGCATTTATCTTTAGCAATGGGAGCCTGACCTTGGCAGCCAGGAGCCCAAAGACTGTTTTGAGAATGAAGCAGATTCTTTGATCTCTTTCTTCCCTTTTCAGTCTTGATCCAATACTCAACTTTCAAATACGTTACCCAGCTAAGATGCAAGGCCCTATGTTACACCTACGTCCCCATGAAAAGGCACACTGAAATCTTGTGCGAGGGCATAGGTAAAGCTACCTTGCAAGATTCCTCTGCTCCCTCTCTCCCTCCCCTACTCACATCCAACCTATCCCCCACATTTTCCCTCCTTTTCTCCTTTCCTTTCTTTCCGCTACCCTTCCCAATTCTCTATTTACATCTTGCACAGCAATACACTCACGTTAAGGATTTGTGCCATGTACTGCTTTTTTATTGCCCATGTTACAGACTAGGTTACTATTGGTGAATGTCCCTTTAAGATAGTGCATTGTGTGTGTGTGTGTGTGTGTGGGGGGGGGCGTGTTTATGTCAAAAGAAAATAAAAGACGTCGTGACGTTGTTGGAGAAGTCAGTCAGAAGAGAGACAGAGAGACAGAAGAGAGAGAGAGACACCAGCCTGCTAATTTTCTCTATCGATGGATGAGAAACAATAACAGTGTTTGTCACTACAATCCACATATAGATTTTGGGAGTAATCTGGTGGAGTCCACTTTATCGTTAACCTGTGGAGGGAAATAGGTATTTGTGTGGACGGCCACACTGCGGATGCTTTTCGGGGTGAGGAAGTCACTACTGAGTAAACACTGAGGTGTCGTTTGGGTTCCACTGTGGAACATTTGGATTTCATAATTACTCTCTATTTTCTCTCTATATCTATGTCTTATCTTCAGACAACGGTGGTTGTTGAAGAAGCCTTTGCTCATGGTTCACCTTATGGCTTGCTGAACTGAACTTTACGGACCATTCCTGGACTTGGAGTTTGGGAATTTGCCACACATACACACGACGAGTTTAGTTTTTGGGGTTATGTTCAAGGTTTAACATTTTTACTTCTAACATTCTAACATTTTTACTTTTATTTTTCTTATCATCAAGTAGTTATTAATAAAGTAGTTTTTAACACTGAATCATGACTCAGTGTGTTTCTTTTGTTGCTGGTTCATAACCCGCAGTATTAATGAAGAGCACAAAGAGAAACAACAGGGTAATGTAACATGACCACATTTCCAGATTGCCCAGTGAGGTTCTGAGACACTCAAAACCACATGGTAATAGAATTGAACCTTGGCCTGGATTGATTTGGTTGAGTATAGTTACCAAAATTGGTCTTAGTAAATTTTTGGCGTTAGGGAGGGTCATCTATGGAAAATGGGTGAGGGCTGAATCCAATTTGTTCTGATGCCTGTTTGGTTTGCCTGTTAACAATCATGGTCTAAGCTCACTCAGTGGAGTGACCACCAGAACAAGGTACCAAAGGGGTTGTGTACTCTATCAAATCTGTCAAATGTCTTTGCTCCAAAGAGGAAAACCTCAGTATCGACAGTCTAACATGGTAGCTGAAATCTTCCTTTTCTAAAACCATGCAAATAAATCTTTTCTCCAAATTTTCTCAAAGTGATGACATCCTTCCTCAAACAAGATGATACAAATTGGATGAAATGTGGCCAAAGCAATGTTTTTTATAAAGGTGCAACAGAAGGTTTTGTATTGTAAGCTTGTGATCATGGATCTTCAGGTTGCTAACCACTCTCTTAACATGTCCTGCCATTTTAAAAGCAAATTTTTACAAAAGTAGTTTGAGCATTCAGACAAGCAACCTGTCAATTTCGAGAGTGGAAGGTTCAAGAGATATGATGGTGTGTTGGAGCTGAGGATTGTCAGTGTAAATCTGGAAACTGATGTCTGTTTCTGGATAATGATGCCTGGAGTGGCAAATAAAGGAAGAAGAGGAGAAATCAATCTAACTTGCCTGAATTTGACAAGCAGTTGGACTTACACGTTATAGTATCTACCGGTGAACTGTGACTCCCTGTGTTGTTCTCTACCTCCTGTTCTTCGAATGGTGCAGTGTCCTCTCTCAACAGTGCATGATCTTCTCTGCCTTCATTTTCATTACCTGCAACAAGATTAAACGTACTGTTTAAAAAGAGATCGAGTCACTCTCACAATGATGCTTTTTCACAACTGAGTATTGCTTTCCCTATAGCAGTGACAACACTTCAAAAGTACTTAATTAACTGCAAAGTTTATTAGGACATCCTGAGGTTATGAACAGTGTCATATAATTCACATTCTTTCTTTCAATTATGTGCAGGTCACCCTGTGGGCAATTTGTGAGATGAAATGGCCTCTGTTCGGGTAAATCTTTTTGATATCAGAGCCCACATTCAATATGAGCTGGACTTGTGAGGGAAGCAGAATTACCAGCAAAGATTATTCTGTCCTCATGATCCACAAAATACGAGGAAGTTTAATGTGAATTTTTAGATTAAGTTAAACTCAACACTAATCTTATTTATTTTCAATCCTTAGCAATTTTGCAAAAGCACAGATACAAATTCTTAAGCCAATGAACATACTTGCATTAAAAATCATCCTTCTGTGGGATAAGGATGAAGAAACCCACACAAGACAATGCCAAGAAGAGCCATAAAGCTCATTCCAAACAAATAAAAAAATCCAAAAAATGGTTTATTTGTTTGTTGCTTGTTGTAGCTCTTTTGAGGGAAACAGTAAATAAATATTCCTGTGGTTCTCAAAAACCATTTGATTATTTTAAAACCCGAAGCTTGTGTTCAATTAAAATTACGAGAATGTCAGCATTTTGGGGAATATAGTTGTTGACACAGTGAGAACTAACTTTCCAGATCATTCATAATGGTTGTTTGCCATAGATGGTTGCTGGGGACACAGGAACATTCCTTTGTCCCCAGCATTGTTGGAGGATCTGTTGAATGACAAATTTCCTTCACATTAACTGAGTCACCATGTCAAGCCCCCACCACAATTGGTAGTTCGTTTATGTGAGAAAATAGGCCAGAAATTCAGCCACTGCAGATTCTCCCTAAAGCCTGATGCTATTCATCTATTAGTGGCCACAGAATCAGAGGTTATCAAACACAATCAGAGGGAGGAAAATGTTGAACATATTCAGAAATGGTTGCGCTGATGGGCGACTTGGTTGACAGCTTGAGGCTTCAACACATCATGGAGATAATTTGAACTTGAGATAGACTTCTTCATACGGGGATCTGTAAGAATATTAAACTTAGGGCTACGTAGACTAATTGAAGCAGAGACCATAGATACCATTAAGGCATGTCTTGATGCCATCCTGAAAGAGAAAGAAACAGAATGATACAGGAGAGTCTGGAAAGAGAAGCATTACCAAGACAGAAGGAGACCACTTTACTCATCGTGTTGATGTCAGGCAAGAAAGAGACACGCAGGCAATTCCACATCCCAATCTCCAGTCTGTGGCTTTGTTGGTTATGACACATCAGGAGTTCATCCAGGCAATTTATAATTCTGTATTTTTGCTTCACTTTCAGGTAGCGAATTCCAGACCCCAGTACCTCTCTGGATAAAAACTCTTTCCCTAACTTCCCTCCAACATTTCCACCAATTACATGAATCTGTGTTCCTTGGCTTATGACCCTACAGCCAATGGAAATTACTCATTCTGTCCAGGTCTCTCATAATTTAATACATCTCAATTAAAACTTCCCTTAGCCTCCATCGTTCCAATAGTATTAAAATTCTCTGGAATTGGCAACATCTTCTCCTCTGCACCTTCTCTGATACATCATTCCCATGATGTGGTGGCCACAACCATATGTGGTAGTCTAGCTGTCACCCAACTACTGTTTGTATGGAGCTGATATGAGTTTCCTGCTGATAAGAGCAAGCATTGCACATGCTTAGTATACAGCTTATCTATCTCTTGCTACTTTCAGGGATCTGTGGAAAAAGCTCACAGATCTTTCTACCTCTTGACACTATTCAGTTTCTTATTATTTAACCAGCACTCCTTTCCTCTACCTTCCCCAAATGGATTTTCTATTTTGAGTTCCATTTGCCCAGTTAAACGTCTCCCCAAAGCTTAAAGCTTTCCTGGATGCTATTAACCACAATGCCACTTTTGATATTATTTGCAAATTTCTTAATGATGATCTCTACATGTATCAAAATCATTGATACATCACACAAAAGTAGAGACTGGGAAATTAAACCCTAAAGAAGCCCAATGCACATTGCTTTTTAGTCACTTCAGTAAAAGAGTTGATTGGAGTGGAGAGAGGTTTATGTGGTGTACACTGTTTCACTTCAGTGGGATGTGTCTGCACTGTGGACTCTATGTAACTTTATGCAACCATTTATCTCTCCGCAGTATTCTGCAGACCCAAGCTATTTCTGCTGTAAAAAGAGACTGCAGATAGAAGCAACACAAACAGTTTGGTATTTGTGCTCTTGCTATTTATCTGTTTTCTGTTCCAACAGTCATTTGTGGAAATGTGACAAAAGCGTAAATAAACCTCTGTAAATGAAAAGGTTGTGTGTGAGCAATGAGTCACGTAACCTCAAGCATGAGTCTGACCATGAAGTGTCTGAATCCAATCTCAAAGTATAAATATGCACATTGCTGTTTGCTATTAACTCAGACACTGGAGAACTACACTTAATAGCACAGCAAACAGATTCAGGTTTTAAAATGAACTATTTTACCAGATGGATATCAATGCAACAAAAATTCTGGCGAGGGAATTGGAAAGGGCATTCTGACCCATTCGGCTATCTTCACTGATGAGATGTGTATAATTTATGCTTCACTGACTTTCTCTAATTTACTTTCACTCCTTAGGGAGGTTCCTGACTGTTGGGAAAACTTCCAAGGGCAGGAAAGTCTACAAAATAGTAAAGGTGAAAATAAAATAGGGAATAAGAATGGAAGGATGGGAACTCTATTAACAAGAGACACTTCCTTAGAGAATGACTTCTGACTTAGGAAAGTGCACTGGTGTAGATTGTATAAAAAGGGACAAAAATGAGTTGCATATGTTTGAGAAGGGAGAAGGGAAACATTTTGAGAAGGTGGGGTTGAGGGCTGTGCTGAGGCGGGTGGGTGGGATTGAGGGTTGTGTTGAGGAGGAAGTTAGGTGGGTTGACGTGGTGGAAGCTAGAATTGAGGAATGTAGTGAGAAGAAGGGAAGTGGTCACTCTGGTCTATGGTAGGGTTGTGGGATGTTATGAGATGTCTAGGTGAGGTCATGGTTTACAGTGAGATTTAGGTGGGATCAGGGACTTCAGTGAGTAGGTGGGATGGGCAAGTGACCAACATCCATCACTCATAAATGTTGGGTTTACATACTTTTTCTCACACTGACTCACAAATTAACAGTTAATTGAAATTAATTTAATAACAGATATACTTGCTCATAATCCCAAGGTTACTAGCCCAGTGTGCAATCTCTAAACTACATGACAATGCTAATTTAGGTGTACCATCAGTTGTTCATCACAGGACTGTCCATTGGGTATGGTAGTGATACAGCAGTTTTATAACCAGACCAGTAATCCAGTGACGTAGAGACCCACCAACACTGCAGCTGTGAAATTCATATTCATTTAGTAATGCGGAATGCTTTTTTAAAAATGCCATTACACAACTATCCATTTGTTGTAATAACCCATCTGGTAGGTTAATGGGAAGAAACCTTCCATCTGTACCGGGTGATTCCAAACCAGTGAAGTTGACTTCTAAATACCTTCTGAAATGGCTTAGCAAACTATTGAGTTGTATTGTTATTTACTATATTGAAACAGAGAAAGAATAAATCTGATCAAGCCATCTGTCAAGGCCAGAATTAATTGCCCATCCATAACTGTCCCTGAAAGGGTGTTCTGGGCAGCCTTCTTGAATCTTGTTGCAGTCCTTCTGATGAAGGTGCTCCTCAGTGCTGTGGAGTGGGAAGTTCTAAGATTTAGACTCAGTAATGACGAAGGTCTGGTGATATATTTCCATAGCAGAATGGTGTGGGCTGCTGCATTTCAAGAGGTTTGCTCACCACCATCTTCTCAAGGGTAATTAGGTAATAAATGCTGGCATTGGCACTGAAACCCAGGTGCTGAAAAATGAGTAAGTTTTTAAAAAGCCTATCGTTGTCAATGTTGAATTATCAGCCATTTCATTCTTCTTGAGGAAGGAAGTAATTCAGCGGCTTTGTTTATATCAAAATGGAGATGGTGACCAAACACTATGCTTATTGATATAAATAGTGAACTGAGGTTTCTCCTGAAGAAATTGTTGGATCAACACCTGAATGACAGATTGTGCCCTATCGATCCTTCAACATCATGCTTTAACCAAGGGGACAATCCCAGCTGGACAAACAGCAAGAAGCTTAAGGAAAATTTTGCGAGTAACCTGGTAGTTTTATCTAGTTACATTATTCTCTGGTATAACAAACAATCTGCTGGAGGAACTCAGCGGGTTGAGCAGCATCTGTGGAGGAAAGGAACTGTTGATGTTTCTGGTCGAAGCCCTGCATCATATTTCAACCTGAAACATCGACAATTTGCTTCCTTCCACAGATATGCTGCTCGACCTGCTGAGTTCATCCAGCAGATTGTTTGCTGCTCCAAATCCAGGCATCTGCAGTCTCTTGTGTCACCATTATTCTCCGGTATATTTGAGGCTTTCTTAACTTTGGCTCTTGTATAAAATATAACTGAAATCTTTAAAGCGCGATAGGGTTTGAAAAATGTGCACAAAAATGAAGATCAGCAAAATCTCGCTGTGAGTGAGTTCTGTCATAGTTTGACTTGAAGATCTTTTAACAAAGGAATGGGTCTCTGTCTGTGTAGGATTCCCATTAGATAAACTGTGCTGGTGTACACTGCCTGAGTATCTGAAGGTTTTACATGCACAAAGTGCTCTTGAATTAGAGTTCCTAAGGGAATGGGAGTGAAGGCAGAGGGCCCCCAGCTCAACAAACAAAGAAAACAAAGTTACAAAGGAGTTATTTAAAGAGTTAGAGCTGCCATATGGAGCCAATATAGATGGGAAGGGCAACATTCCAATCAACATATTTTTGAATAATCGTAAATGAGTTGATGAAATTAAATCAAGAAATGCACAGAAACATGAAGAGTGAAGCATTCCATCCTTTGGCACACAGCTCTTGCTCACACTCCCGGACAGAACACAAGGAAAGGTTTGTAGTATGGATTTCATGCTCTCTTCTCCACCTTGCAACCTCTGTCCTTCTCAACATCCCCAAATCACTTACTTCTACTGCTTTCTCCTCTCCCTCGCTATTTTCAAATTCAAACAAAGGTAGAAGGGTGAAACCTATACTACAAACCATTCCTGGTGTGCTACATCTTTCCTTTCTCCTCTCATCCTCCTCTTCCCTGCTCTCCACCCACTCTTCTCTCTCTCCCCTCTCCCTACTCCTTTACCTTCTCACCTGCTCAAAATAAGAGAAAACAAACCAGGCTCCTGGGGCATTTCTTCTCTGTAAAATTTATTCTGTATCAATGGTCCTCAAGATTAATCATGTTCATATTCTGGGCATTGTACAAGGCTCTCAGAGGGATGTACATAAAGCTCCTTCTTGTATATCCCATTGACACAGGGAAGAGACAACACTGATTAGAGTAAAACTCTATCCACTTTGTGCTCTACGTCATAGCACAAAGGGCATATTCAATATTCACTCTCAGATTCAGTATTCCAAAAAATAATCAGCCATGATTGAATGGCAGAGCAGACTAGATGGGACGAATGGACTAATTTTGCTCCTATATCTTATGGTCTTATGGTATTCCAAAAAAATAACTAAAGAAGTATTAGAGAGGATAATGAATATTGCATAGCTATAAGCGAGGGACAAGATAGGGGAACTAACAGGATTATTCTTTCGAAGAGTCAGTACTGGAATACTGGGTTGAATGGTCTCCTTCTAGGCTCAAGGACTCCAAAACTGCAGCTCTGGTTTTATAATTAGTACCAAGTGTTTCTGAAAAGGATCAGCCAGTTCTCACTGTCCAGCTTCTCCTGCAAGAAAATGTGGATTTTGGCAAGTTAGATCAGGTTGCCATGAAGTGAAAGAGTAAAATGTATACTCAATGTTCTGATAGCTTGGAGTGCTAAGAACAGCCACTGCTGTCTGCAACTCAAAGCCCAGGCGATCCCTATTTGCTGACAGGGGAAGAACAATTAGAGGAAAGGAGTGAAGATATTGCCGATTGCACTTCAACTCTAAAGTCAGTCCATCTGCCAGTACCTGCTGATTCATGTGGTATGAGCAGTGTGTGAGTGACCAGTAGTTTTGGAAGCAACAGCGCTCACTGTATACACAAAAACGTTCCTGTGTTGGAAGCATATGCTACGCAGTGAACCAGAGAACAAGTAAACCATAAAACACAGGAAATCACAGCCTCTGAAACTAAACTAGGAAGACGGGATGTTCCGACTTCTTAATAAATGATTGCAAATGCCAGCATTACTTTGAATGGTGATCTTACTGCAAGGAGCCAGGTAGAGAAAGTGGCTGCTCCCAGATCTGTCTATTATCTCCTGTTTGGGAAAAAGTGACATAAATCTGGCAACCACACTGCAAAATGTTGGTGACTGTAGGTATGCATAACCTGGAGAGGACTGAAGTCACCAAAAGCCTCTTGTTGTAATCTCAAACACTTCTTACCACTTACTTTCACTGAATGGGTTTTGCAATATTAGAGACTGTAACTCTCATATAAATTCAATACAGAACGCAGGTGAGTCCAGGTTCAAGGACACTTGCCTCTATGCAGCTTTAGCATTGTACTAGATAGGTGCATGAGTTAATTACAATGTGACAGGAGGCCAGCTAAAGGTGTCAATCATGAGACTCAAGCACAGAGTCCATTTGTATTAGTTAAGAAGACTTGCGTACCTAAGTAAAATGGAGCAATTACTCTTCCAGGAAAGCATTTGAAACATAACTAGGCTGTTCACATCCTGGAATCCAGATGCAGGGTCTCGACCTGAAATGTCGACTGCCCATTTCCCTCCACTGTCTGACCCACTGAGTTCCTCCAGTGGCTTGTTTTTCTCCCTCAAGATTCCAGCATCTGCAGTCTCTTATGTCTCCTCTGGGTGTCTTATCTGCCTCTGTGATGAGCATTGGACTGCACATCAATGCCATCACTAATAACATCCTATATACCATCTCCTTATTCTGCCTCTGCCAAAGTTGATTTGTTGCTGAAATATCTTTGTTATCTTTTTGACTTTCCTGGTCCAGCAAATTCCTCCATCATTCTAGCCTCCAGAAACTTGAGATTATCCAAAACTCCAATACCTGTGTCCTCTCTTCCAACAACTCCTGTTTACAATCACACTGTGTTTCTTGTTTGTTAGACTCTCATTAAACAACAATGTTTGAAATTCTCACCCTTGTTTTCAAATTCCTCTATAGCCTCGACCCTCCTTATCTGCATAATCAGCTCCAGTTCTAACTCTCCAGTATATATTGCACTCTTTTAAATTTGGCCTCTTAATTATGCCCAATTTTAATTGCTCCACCCTAGGTAGCCATGACTTAAGCAAGCTGAGTGCCAAGCTCAAGGATTCCCTGCCTCTCTTTCCTATTTTAAAGGTACCTCTTAAAATATATCTCTTTGGCCAAGCTCTTGGCCATCTGCTCTAATTTTTACTTGCATTGGTTATTATAAAATCTTGTTTGGTAAATCTCCTATGAAGTGCCTTGGCATTTTATGTTTTGTTATAGTTGCTATATAATACAACAGTAAAGTATTGTAGATGCTGTATATATACAAGCATTTCTTATTCTGGTAGCTATGGCCCTCTCTTATACCACAAGATTTGGGGAATTTTCATCTTCCTTTCAGGTTTATTTCAGGATTTGACCAACACTGAAGATCCAAATCCCATAACTCTCTTCCAGTGAAGGGAAAAAGACTGACCCCAAAATGACAATGTGCGTTTCAACTCAGAGTCTGGTTCTAGTCGGGCTAGGTGTAACAGTTATTAATAACTGCAAGCCAACATGCAACATTAACTTGATGTTTCATGTGACCATGGTTTGAAAAGATAAATCACTAATGAACTTAGATTTTATTTTCAAATGAATGGCGAACTGCTTTTACATTTTTGTTTTAAATAAAATTAGTTTTTAAAAAAAGGAGCTTGCTCAGCCCTACATTTTCAAATTGTAGACGTTCATTTGACCCTCATCGACGTTCCGCATGGACACAGACAATTAATAAAAGCTGAACACTTTATAGAGTGCTTCAATAGCAAGAAATTCTTTATAATTAAGAGATTCAGTCAGTGCTTTGTGACCGGAGGCACCTCTCCCCTTGATTTATGAGTCCCATTCCACTGCTTCTCCTGGTGATTAGTGATGAGTTACAGAAACATCTACAATTCAGGCAATCCCAATCTTACCTGCAACTGTCTCCCTCACTCTTTCTCTCTCCTTTTCATCCTTTTTGTTATCTCTCTATTTTTCTGATACTGTGTTCAATATTCTTCTCAACTTACCTGTTCTGCCTAAAAGCCACAACCCCACCTTTCCCTCTCTGTCCTTTGCCCCATTGAAATCAGGGTTACAGGGATGGATAGGGGTGGTGTGGTTAGGGAGATGGAGAGGAGGTGGGGTGGTATGGTATGAGAATCTACTGAATCCTCCACTTACAGTTCTTGGGGGATAGAGATGGTGGTGAAAGAAAGGCAACATGCAGGGGATGTTTCATATCAAAATTGTAAAGCATGGCCCTCAATTTGTGGAGAGAAAGTCACTGGTTGGAAGATTATGACTTCTCAACATTCACTCTCCCAAGTAAAATTCTATCCTGTGCAACAACCAGCCCTCAAAATTCAACCCAATCATCTCATTGCTTTTGCACTATTTACCTGTATTTATAGATCTCATGGTCTCATATGGTGAATTAACAGCCTTCTTGATTTGTCCTGAAAATATGGTCATATTTAAACAAAATAAATTCTGTGCATGCTTTTCAGGGTATTTAAAGCTGTAACTCCAGTGATGAATGTAATTCCAACTTTAGGTGACAAAATCAACACAAAAGTAAAACAGAGCAGAGCACTGCCCATTTTACCATTTCACACCATGGCCCTGATAAACTCCCTCCTGTTCCTGGTTCTCTCATTGATATCACCATTATTTCTCCTACATTTTTCTGCTCATCTAGGCAGATTATTTTTCTACTTCTGCTGTCTAAACTTGAGCCCTGTCTGGGTCAGGAATGATACAAACCGTACAAGTGTCTCCAGCACCAGACTCCGATCAGAATCTGACCCTTACATCTCCCATGTTCAACATCCGTCTAGTTTGTCTGAGCAAATTTACTGAATTGATTCCAATTTCTTCACAATTATTGCCAATTTCATTTTGTTGATCTGCACATAACAAAACCTAGCCTCATTGGATACATCTTTCTTGATGTCAATCAAAATAATCTGCATTAATCCACATTTTATAAATTGCACAAAGTAACCTGTGCTCCACACCACACAAGCAAACTTATAAACTTCTTGCTTTCAAGTATTGCTAATATTGTTGTTTATAAATGAATAATTTTTGAAGTACAATTTTAACTGCTATGTTCAAAACAAATGGATTTCGATAGAATGAAAAGGGAGAACCTGTGGTGGGATTACAAAAGCAGGATTGTTGTTCCTTAGGGCAGAGCAGGTTAATAAGAGAGTTGATGGAGGTTTTCAAAACTGAGGGGCAAGCTTGTGATAACAGATTTATAGTCATTGATGAAATAAAATAGGAGAGACAAGAAGATTTTTTATGCAGTGGGTTGATGTGGTCTGGAATACACAAACTGAAAAGGAAATGGCTTCATTGTAAATTTGAAAGGGAAAATTGCACATAACCTTGAAAGAAAAAGGAATTGCTGGAATGTGGGGGAAAAACAAGGAAATATTACTGATTTGATAGGTCTTTTAAAACAGCCATTGTGTTGTACGATTCTTATTGTAATTTTCCCATTGCACCTCAGGTAAAACTGTGCCTCTGAGGTGGGTAAGATAAGGTGTTGAGTGTAAGACATCACTTCAGTAAAGAAGATGAAGCAGCTGCAGAAATGGCTACTGAGGATCTTTCAGCCTTTGGCTGACAATTTAGAAGCCTGTCGGTGGCCATTAAAGAAGCTGCCAATTTACTCACATATTCTCCTAACCACAACCAGCTGAACAGAAGGGAAAAACATCATTGGTGATGACTTCTGTGGCTCCTCAAAGCCACGCAGGGCTTCCACTGTTCACTCCTTGATGGAGTTGGCCAATGCTTGAAGAGGACTTTGAGACATATTGGAACCCTTTGCCAAGATTTCACCAATGTTCTACTAACTCTTCATCAGGACTTTGAAGATTTCACCTAAAAAGAGTGAACGTTGTGCTACTCAAGCTTTATAGGAGTCACCAAGAGAAAGGTAACACTTGAAGGTGAAGATCTTGCTGGACAACCCCTAGATAAAATTGAATAATGGAAGAAAACCAGCAGAGCAGCACTGCAGACACAGAGGAGAGAGGGGCAGGGGGACATCCTTCCTCTTAACATATAGCACAATACAGGCCTTTCGGCCAACAATGTTGTGCGGGCATTTTATCCTGCTCTAAGATCTACCTAACCCTTCCCTCCCAATCCTCTATCATTCATGTGGCTATCTGAGAGTCTCTTAAATTTTCTGATTGTATCTGCCCCACAACCTCTGCTGGTAGTGCGTTCCACTGGTAGTGTGTAAAAAAACTTACCTCTGACATCCCCCTTATACCTTCTGCCAATCACCTTAAAATTATGCCCCCTCATGTTAGCTATTTTTGCCCTGGGAAAAAGTCTCTGACTGTCCACTCGTTCTCTGCCTTTTATCATCTTGAAGACCTCTATCAAAACACCTTTCATCCTCCTTCCCTCCAAAGAGAAAAGTCCTAACTCACTCAACCTATCCTCATAAGACATGCTCTCAAATCCAGGCAGCATCCTGGTAAATCTCCTCTGCACCCTCCCTGAAGCTTCCACACCCTTCTTATGCTGAGGTGACCAGAACTGAACACAATACTCCAAGTGTGGTCTAACCAGAGTTCTATAGAGCTGCAACATTACCTGGCAGTTCGTGAACTCAATACCCCAACTAATGAAAGACAACACACCATATGCCTTCTTAACAACTCTATCAACCTGAACGGCAACCTTGAGGGCTCTATGGATATGGACCCCAAGATCCCTCTGTCTCCAAACTGCTAAGCGCCCTGCCATTAACCTTGTAATTCTGCCTTCAATTTCGGTCTTCCAAAGTGTATCACTTCACACTTTTCCGGGTTGAACTCCATCTGCCACTACTCAGCCCAGCTCTGCATCCTGTCAATGTCTTGTTGTAATCTACAGCAACATTCTGCACTATCCACAACACCACCAACCTTCATGTCATCAGCAAACTTACTAACCCATCCTTCTACATCCTTATTCAAGTCATTTATAAAAATCACAAATGCAGGGGTCCCAGAACAGATCCCTGCAGAACACCATTGGTCACTGACCTCCAGTCAGAATACAGTCCGTCTTCAACCACCCTCCACCTTCTGAATTGGGTGAGCCAATTTTGAATCCACACAGCCAAGCTTCCCTAGATCCCATGCCTCTAGACTTTCTGAGACCCTTCCATGAGGAAGCTTATCAAACACCAGAGAAAAAAAGAAACTTACCAGAGACTTACCTTCGCCTCTTCTCGCAGAATCCTCTTGAGCTAAAGCCTCAGCTCCCCACCCTAAGACTGATCCACTCACACAATGGCCACTCCTAAAATGGCCAGTCCATGTATACCTACCTTTCTTTTATTTGCTGCTGTTAATCAGCCAATCAATTGGTAGCAATTTGCAAATGTGCCGTGTCTTCTGGATATCCTCCAACTGAATGTCCAGTACAGCTGCCAAGAAGGTTTGTAGCTTTTCCCTCAGTTCCTGAATTATTCAGTTGCTTCAGCCGCTAAACTCTGCATTGTTAGTGGAAGTGGGTGTGTGGAAGCTTCACACACCACCAACCCACATTGCTTCTAATCAGAGCTTAAATTCCAAACACAGATATTCAATGTAACACCTCCAGGCAGACTTAAATCAGCAATTACACCCAAGACTTCCTAAAACCACTATGTCTCATTTCACCTTTTCATAAATAAAAGTATGTCCCACAGATTTAGAGGAAGGAGACACTCCTGGCCCTTTGATTTTATCTTTCCTAAATCCAAACTAAGAATCAGCAATCCAGAGAGAGAAGTCTGCTTTATTCCTTCCTGATCCTGCATTCATCTGATGCGGCAAAGCAGAGAGGTACCTAAGCACGAACAGTACAACAGCAAACAATACATTCCTGGGCACCACTTCTGTACATTTGCCCAAGCCTGCTTAGTATCCAGATGACGTGGGCCACTCATGCAGAAGTATGAGGCCTATTTCAGTGTACCTAAAGAAGGCTTGTGTGAACAGGTCCCTGAAAGTCAAGCCCAGTGCTAGGAACCCGCCTCAGCATGGTGCTCTAAAGTTAAAAACTCGATTGAAGAAACGTGAGTGGTATTGACGCATTGATAGAGAATGATGGCACAATGAATGTAAATCATTTACTGATCTTATTTATTTTATATTATGAATAAGGTATATTCCTGAAATTAGATATCTTAACCCTTCTGCAGGGATCAGTTCTGGGAGAAATGGCAGATGGAGTTCAACCCAGAAAAGTGTGAAGTGATACACTTTGGAAGACCGAAATTGAAGGCAGAATACAAGGTTAATGGCAGGACACTTAGCAGTGTGGAGGAACAGAGGGACCTTGGGGTCCACGTCTATAGATCCCTCAAGGTTGCTGCACAGGTTGATAGGGTTGTTAAGAAGGTGTATGGTGTGTTGGCCTTCATTAGTTGGGCTATTGAGTTCAAGCACAGCAAGGTAATCTGGTTATACCACACTTGGAGTATTGTGTTCAGTTCTGGTCACCTCATTATAGGAAGGATGTGGAAACTTTAGAGAGGGTGCAGAGGAGATTTACCAGGATCCTGCCTGGATTGGAGAGCATGTCTTATGAGGATAGGTTGAGTGAGCTAGGGCTTTCCTCTTTGGAGCGAAGGAGGATGAGGGGTGACTTGATAGAGGACTTCAAGATGATAACAGGCATAGATTGAGTGGACAGTCAGAGACTTTTTCCCTTGAGCAACAATAGCTCACATGAGGGGGCATAATTTTAAGGTGATTGGCGAAAGGTATCGGGGGATGTCAGAGGCAAGTTTTTTTTTACACAGAATGGTGGGTGCGTGGAATGCACGGCCGGAAGAGGTTGTGGGGGAATGTACATTAGGGACATTTAAGTTACTCTTAGATTGACACATGAATGATAGAAAAATGGAGGGCTATGTGGGAGGGAAAGGTTAGATGGATCTTAGAGCAGGATAAAATGTTGGTACAACATCGTGGGCTGAAGGGTCTGTACTGTGCTGTAATGTGCTATGTTCCCACCAACTCTTCTCAGACCACCCTATGTCTTCAACCAATCACAATTCCCACCTCCTCCCATTCCCCAAAGCAATCCTATTTGCCCTACCCAACCCAATCACATCTCCCTTTGCTATTCTAACAGCCAATCAGCAGCACTTCCCTCAATATCTTGATCTGACTATTGGTCCCCTAATTACCCCTGCCATTTGATGCTCCTACCTTCGCCACAAAGAAGCTCCCTCCTCCCCCAATGCCAACCAAAACTATAATGCTGGAATGCCTGATGCAAAGGCCTCCCAGAATAAGCTAGCAAGATCATGGATATTTTGCACTGCAGAATTGTATAACGAGTCCTCATGAAAACATTCCCACTCTGCCATGCATTGCTGATTGAACATGCCTTTCCAGAAAATCCTCCACAGCATTTGTGGATAAAATGATGATTAATTTCGGCAGTGGGAAGAATTCGGAAATGGGCAAAACTTGGGGAAAATTACAGGATAGAATGTACATGTGGAAGGAGATTCAGTGGATGGGTATCATTGGCAAAATGTGGCAAAATCACAGGGCAAAATGTGACAACAGTGGAGTAAACAATCTTTTGAATATAATAACCATGTGATAATCCATTGGATAATATCAGCCACTGTCCTATTATTCAACAGCACTGTTTTTAGTTGATTGAGAACCTCAGACCAGGCACAAAGCTCATGCCCTTCCAGGCAGTCTTCTGATATGCTTCTGGAACCTAGACTTGATACACAGACACCTCAGGGTATTGGAAAATGTCACCAGTGTTGTCTCTAGAAGGATAAGCAGACCAAAAGTTCTCCCCCAGGCCAACATACACTGCACTGAGACCTTAATTCCATGCACTAGGTTCCACTGGGCAAACCATGTTGTTTATATGTCCAATTCCAGGCTCCTGATATCCAATACCAAGCAGACCCTCTCTTCTGTGCTCAATCACTGGAAGAGATTACCAGGTGGATGGAGAAAAAGGTTCAAGAATGTGCTCAAAGCCTCTGGGAATCTCCACTCAAGGTGGAGTAGGAGCATTCAGAATGGCATTGAGAACCTTGAGTCTATGACCCGATAACATGCAAAAGCTCTGTGTAACTGGCGGAAGGAGCAAAGTACCTCATAAACTACCTACTCCCTCCCCCAAAATCCCCAAGTCACATCC
>JAUZTB010000065.1:15275611-15287775 GCA_034780895.1 Rhynchobatus australiae
GTGGTGGAGGCAGATATGTTGGACAGGTTCAAGAGATTGTTGGATAGGCATATGGAGGAATGTGGGATAGAGGGATAAGCGGGAGGAAAGGGTCAGATAGTGTGAGGTGTGGTTTGATGGGCGGCACAACACGAAAGGCCTGTATTGTGCTGTATTGTTCTATGGTTCTATGTTTTCTTGAGTTGTGAGGAATGAAAAGTGATTTCATTAAAACGTAGAAAATTCCTACAGAGCTAGCAAGGGAAATGTAGGGGGTGATATTTCCCTTTGTTGGCCATCTAGAATTGGGGTCACAATCTCAAAATAAGGGTAGGTCAGTTAGAACAGAGGTGAGAAGAAATTTCTTCATGAAGAGCATTGTGCATCTTCCACCCAAGAAGGCTGTGAGAGATTGGTCGTTGACTGCATTCAAGGCAGGGGCTGGTAGATTTTTAGATTTCAATAGAATCATTGGACATGGGATTAGTAGAGGAAAGTGGCACTGAGGTAGGAATGACCTCATGAAATGTTGGCTATGGGCACAAGGAGCTGAATGGCCTACTCCTGCTTCATTTTCTTGTGTTCATGCCAGATTAGCTTTGCACTGCAAGGTCCCACAGTAAAGTGATATGGACTAAATAATCTGTGCAAAGATAAAGTTTTGGATGTAAACATTTGTGAATGTCCCTGCTCTTCTTCAAATATATTCTAGGATCTTTTACATCCACATAAGGGAGCAGGTGGGACCTTGGTCGAATGCCCCACCTGAAAGGTGATACCTGCAACAGTGCAGTGTACAGTTCTGAGGCAGCTTGGATTAAGTACTCAAGAGAAAGTAAATGATTTAAGAAAGGAAAAGCTGAAGGCTGCTCTTGAGCAAGAATATTATTGCCTTCACTGTTCCCTTTATCCTGGTAATAGCATAACAGGAATGTTCACTGCATCCACTGGCATCAGAATATTAGAATAATTAATGGCTGGTAGGAACCTAAGAACTGGGAACATTAATTCCTGGGAACATTTAAAAACCAGTCTAGACTGCAGTGCATTTCAATAAGGTCTGACTGCTGGGCTCAGATCAAAACCACATCCCATCCATGCAATGAAACGAATATAGCCAACCACCACATTCCAGAGAATCACTCACTATTGAGAAACCGCCATTTAGTAATAGCATTGTGATTGTTGTCTGGAACATATTGCTTTACTGTTGATTCTATTGCTTTTGTAAGCTGTTGTAATGTAGTTCCAACTGATCTATCCATTTCAATGGAACTCATGCAGAAAGTACTTTGTAAACTCTACATAGGGCAACATCATGGGAGCTACAGCACCTTCAATTTCCCCCTTCAGGTCACAAACAGTATCCTGACCCACTCGTACTTTGGCCATTCCTTCATGATCATTGGGTCAAAATCTTAGAGGTCCCGAACTAACGGGGCTGTGGAAGCACTTTCACCACATGGACTGTACCAATTCAAGGAGGTAGCTCACTAACAGGGCATCTGATAAATAGCCATTAAATAAAGAACACAATGTTAATAAGGCAAATAAAGCACTGGACTTCATTAAAGTGTGATAATTAATAAGCATAAAAGTTAGTCAAAAGAACATACTGTTAAAAGAAAATTTGGAAAATGTGCAATCAAGATTCACAAAGCTGGTATCAAAGCAGAGAGATTATAACTACAGATAAACCTCACAGGTTGTGGTGCTTTTCTTTAGGCAGGAAAGGGCAGAGGGGTAAGTTAATGGAGATCTTTATGGCATTGAAAGGGTAAGAGAGGGTCAGTGTGGAATTGAGAAGGAAAGAGGGTGATAGGTGAGGTGAGTGGAGTGGGAGATGAGAAAGGGAGAGTGGACCTGAACCAGTAGCAGTTGTGTCAGGAGACACTTTCTTCCTGGCCTTCTATCACCAATTTATCTATGGCTTTAGGCCATGGTAAACATGCTGTGCTGAAAGCCAGTTAGGGTAAAGCATTAAACCCCTGAACTACATACTTAAATGACCAGTTACAAGACACCTGAGTCTTTTCCATGAAAATTCTGGAATACATTTAATTTAGTTAAATTTTAATTTAGTGGCCAGAAATTGGGCATGAAACAGAGGCCAATTGCTTGCATAAATACGTCTTTGTGTTCCTCTGGAGCGCCTTGTCTTTACCATGTTAATCATGCTATGCAAATGTAAGATGTTGTTCCTGTTGTTGCCTTCAATAACCATGTTATGATTGTGGAAGGCAATCCCACCAAAAGCAACTCGCCCAGTTTTATTTCATGAGCCAGAGATAGCAGCGTGCCATACTCCCAATGGGAATAGTTGCAGTAGTTGAAATGTATGCCTGCTGTGATTGCCTGCTGTGATTCTGTCTACATCATGTGGCATTAGATAGGGGGGCCTTTAGTGGAACATGGTTCTAATCAGTCACAATAAGTCCTTTGTTCTTCTGCTGCATGACTTCACACATCAATAAGACTAGTCCAAGATTGAATTTTCCTTTGAACGGTTCTGAATTGATATTGAAGAGCATTTAATAATGTGTGATTTGAGTTGAAGCGGGCTACAGGACAAGCTGTGTTTTCTCTCTCCCTTTCTGCTTTGTCAAGAAGCCCTGCAGTTCTCACTGAGGGTTATCGTTCACTTTCAGTCCTCTGACCCAGACAAAAGACTGTTTACCAGATGCTCTATTATCTGCTGCAGAAAATAAATAGTACCTTTTGTCAAACTGGATTTATGAAGAATAAGACCAAGCCTGATCAAACGAGGAAACTGGAAGTCTCCTTTACCTATATTCTCCCCACCCCAATTCCTAGAATAAAAGTTCCATTCTTGATGATTTAATCTTGCTGCTCGAGGTGTGATCTGATGATTGTGTGATTGCTACATCTGAGGCAAGGCCAATGAAATGTGGTTTTCAAAACAAAAATGGATGGTATGCTGCAAGTGTGATCCCAGAACACACAGGAACCTTAATCCTTGGTAAAATTTTGAGATCAGTTATCTTGGGTAGATTTACATGGAGTGCACAGGACAGAAATCAGATCATTCATCCTAACAGCTCATTGCTGGTGTCTGTGCACCAGTCAAGCCTTAGCTCTCTTCATCTCAAAAAACCTGCCTTTACATGGCACCTTTCATGAAATCCCATAGCATTTTACAGGCAAGGAAGTACTTTTGAAATGGAGGAACTGCACACACGGTTTGCAAACTAAGATCCAAAAAACAGCAACACAATAATAACCAGATATTCAGTTTTAGAGATGTTGCCTTAAAGTTAAGTATTAGTTAGGGTACAAGGGATATCTACTTTTTCCTACTTCAAAACATATTTAATATTCTATTATGTCCACCTGAGAGAGCAGACTGGACATCAGTTAAACATGGCAATGTGAAGGAAAGTACGACCAACAATCCAACATTCTGCCAGCATTTGTCAGCCTTGACTTAGGTTTATGGAGTGAGACCAGAAACCGCATGATCTGACTCAGAGGCAAGAGTGCTACCATTGACTCACAGCTGACACACCCTCCATCAGTTCCTCTCTGTTCATTCAGTTCGCCTGCCTCTCTTGTGTTTATTCAGCTTCCCTATGAATGTATCATTTAATAACTGGTGATCACTTACACAATTTGACAATCAGTTCCAATGACACAGCAGCACTAACATAACTCCCATTTGCCAGGGGTAAAAAAAGTTAGGTGTTGACAACCAAAGAGGTAAGGGACATCATAAATCTTAAAGCAAAGCATTCAATAAAGCAAAAATTAGTGCAGACATGGGTGACCTTAAGGGATGCAAAAATAAAGCAAAACTGATGGTAAGAATTGCAAAAGGAAACTTGCAAGGAATATTAAAATCATCGTACATAAAATAGTCACGCATATAATGGGAAAGACAGTAATCAGGAGCAAATGTGAGCATTTTAAATATCATTTAGTATGATTTTCTGAATAAGAATAAAATGGTGGACATCTTGAACAATCTTTTTTTCTGCAATCTTTAAAGTTTAGCATTTCAGACAAGCCAAGAAGGATAATATTAAATTCGGGACATAACGATCCAAATTATTCAAAGTAACATGATGAAGAAAATGACGACACAAAAGAATAACAAAATCCTGAGACCAGATGTTTACTCAGGAAGTAGATGCAAATATTGCAGATGTCCCAAGATAATTTTCAGAGGTACTCTCAATTTAGGAATTATTCCTTTTCATCAGAAATTTGCACATGTTTATGCAAAGCTGAGTCAGGGAAAGCAGAGAAATATATTTCTGTTGGTCTAAAATCTATTGCTGGGAAATGACCAGAGTCTATAACTGAGGGTAGAGCAATGGATTGAACCCACCATAATATTCATTTGGGGATTTATAAAGGTTATATCCTGTCTTATCAACCTGATTGAATAATTTGAACACGCGGATGGGCATGTTATTAAATGTTAATTATATGGACCTTAAGAAAACATTTGATAAAATCCTTCATAAGAGACTATTAACTAAAACTGAAGCTTGTGGAAATGAAAGTGCAGTTATAGTACAATTCTACATCACACATGGTGAATTGTGATGAAAGCTGAGGACTACATCTTGGGAGAATATATTGAACTTGAAAGAAATGCAACAGATTTACCAAAATATTACCTAGACCCCAAGTGTAAATTGCAATTACATAAATAAGGGTTGCATTTTCTTGAATTTAGAAGATTTAAGAATGATTTGGTTTTCAAAACCTTGAGGGGAACTGATAGAAATAATTTCTACTGGTTGAGAAATTTAAAAGAGGATAATCAAAAAACTTGAGCTAGACTTCTAAATTATGAAGATAGGAAACACTTCAGCAAAGAGAGTTGAAACTCAGAACTCTTTCATAATGGCAGTGATGCATGATCAATTACTTGCTTGTCATGACACAATTGTTAACTTTAAATCTGAATTTGAGAGTTTTTGTTAACCAAAGTTATTCACAAACATGGGGAAAATTTGGGTATATTGGAGTTAGGTTATAGATACTGTGTGACCTCATTGAATGGCAGAACAATCTCAAGGGACAAAATGGCCTAATCCCAAAATTTCAATAAAAGGTTCGTCCCCATTGACTCAACACGCACAAAATGCTGGAGGAACTCAGGTCAGGCAGCATCTAGGGAGGGAAATGAACAGTTAATGTTTTGGGCCAAGACCCTTCATCAGGACTGCTACGGAGGGAAATGAACACTTGACATTTTGGGCTGTGACCCTTCATCAGGATTTTTTATGTGTTGCTGCAGATTTCCAGCATCTGCAGTCTCTGTGGTATCCCCATTGACTCAGTATTGTTCGCATTGGCTGAAGAACTATCCTATTAACTGAGGATGATTTCCTCTGGTTGAGGCCATTCTTACTGATTGTGAACTTGTCCTTTGAGATCTGTTGCTTCTGTTTCTCTCAAGTAGATCTGATCTCCAGAAGGAAGGTTTGCACTGGTCTATCATTCTGGAAATACAAGCATGATGTTTGAATTTGGTTTTTCTCTCTGGCATGAATCTCTCACTGCTCTAGTCAGCTTCAGCTGTATCTCTTGACACAGCTCGAGTCACCAAGATATTGCAGGGAATTCCAGGTCCTAAAAGTAATGTATAGAGAAGAAACTAACAGAAGAGAAGCAAAGAGCTATGGGGATTGAAGAAAGTAAATTAGTCACTACGTCAATAAATTCATCTTCATTTCCATCTCAGACAGGGCCAAACACAACAGATGCTCAATAGGAAAGGGAAATTAAAAGGGAAACATAGACAGAGAGAAATGGTGCTATTTTCCTGCGTTGACACTAGGCTCCACCAACAAGTACAGTATATAATGTGAGACTGAGGCCCACAGGGGGAGAATATCATAGGATGTGGGACTAACACCCCACTGAGAAGAGAGCACCATGCACTGTGGAACTGGTTCCCACTGACTAGGGGAGCATCATGGAATGATGGACTGAACCCCACTGACCTTAAGAGCATTATACAATGTGACAGTGAACCCCACTGACTAGGAGAGATTGTACAATGTGGGGACTGAGCCCCAGTGACCAGGAGGATGCCGCCCAGTGTAGAAGCATTACCTGGTCTATGCCCCAGTGGACAGGAGGACACTTTTTAGATTGAGCCACACGAATCAGAAGGTTCCAATTCAGTGTTTGGTCTGAGGGAGTTACCTGATGCCAGGTGTGGAATAGCTGCAAATAGTTTTAATGTTCTTGCGCTAAAGGAAGGAAGAAGCAAGCTAAAGTGGCATTTCCTATTAGTTACCCACTGACTCCTCCTACAGGAACATTCACATCAGGCAGCAGTATGTGCCTGGCATCTTGACCAACACGTGCAACCAAAATTCACCTGTTGTTTGTTCAAGAGAAGATCGCTGGTGGATGTGAAATCAAATACCTGTAGAAGGCTGTACTTCCAAAACAGGGCAATTAGAAGAGGGAGGGGAGAGGACCTTTGACTTTGTCAGTCATCTGCCAATTGAGGTTGTGAAGCATAGTTACTGTCAGGAAAAAAGAATCAAACTTGAAGTTACAAGATTTCTTGAAGAAATTGCTGAGATGTTTTTCAAACACTAGGAAATTAAACTGCACCAGCATCTGTTATTTGGTTCAGTCAGCAGGGATTGTGAATAGTAAAACACTGTTTATTACTCCCCATCTCACTGTATAGTTGACATAAAAGAAAAGTTCTGTAAAAATATGATTCTTGCTTGATGTATATAGTGTGCAATAAATTCCTCACATAAAGTATTGCCAAAGTAATCAGAAAAGAAGCTGACTTTGAATTATTGGAAGGAGTGTTGGACGAGGAACAATCTTTATTTTAAAACAATTGTATTTTAACACTGGGGGCTCACATTAGCAAAAGATTAAAACCTTCTTTGCTTGCTGAACTTAAATCTGAGCCAGGTTATTAAAACCCATTCAGCACATTGATCCCCTCTAGTCTAGTGAAATTGGACCCAACAATGAGGTAGGCAGTCTTTAGCATATGACCAAAAATTACAAAACTTGAGAAAATTAGCTACAGCCAGAGAACATTTGCCACAAACACTTCTTCACCCTACTTGATGGCAACCCCCAACCCTAGTTAGGTTTACAAGCCCCCCCCCCCCCACAGTGATAACAGCAATTTTAATCATAACTATGTGTTGAATTAATTTCTTTGAAGGATGCTGAAGGAAGGATCTTTTGAAAGTATTTTGATAGAGGTCTTTAAAGCTATGAAGTTGTTTGGTAGGATCAACATAGAGAAGCTGTTTACAGCCTTGGGCAAGGGCACATACATCTGTGATCATAGACAGAAAATAATAGTTCCAGTCAGAAATTCAGTACCCTGAGGTTAATGAATGGTTGGGCAAAT
Organism: Rhynchobatus australiae; assembly: GCA_034780895.1. Lineage (NCBI taxonomy): Eukaryota > Metazoa > Chordata > Chondrichthyes > Rhinopristiformes > Rhynchobatidae > Rhynchobatus > Rhynchobatus australiae. Next base: position 15,282,966 of record JAUZTB010000065.1, read on the forward strand.
GCAACTTATGTATGTAAAGGGAAGCTAGGTAAGTACACAACAGAGAGAAAAAAAGGATGTATATGGCAATGGGATGAGATGAAGTAAACAAAGGAAGAGGCTTTTGTGGAGCATAAGTGGAGCAATTAGACCAAATGACTGTTTCCATGCTCTAACTTCCATGCAATTCCTTATGGAGTGGAGAGTTATTGAAAGGATATTTGCTTAGGTTTTCCTGTGATTGATTCATTGTCTACCAAAACCTAACAGGTGTTCTTGGAAGCATAAAGCATCAAAGAATGTAGGCAATGATACATTCTCCTCTAGAGGTAAGCAGCTTATGGAGTTCTTCCTCCTTTGTGTGTTAGGGGATTCTGGTAATGTTTTAATATAAAATTGACAAGGCATGAAGAAAGAAAATAATAAATTATAGATGGTCAGAGTAGTATTGCTGACTTAAAGGGATAACAAATGTGACAGAAAATTTGGAAGAACTCCAAAAAGGACAATTGCTTGCCTTAAATGCCAGGTCTCGGAAAAGCTCAAGTGCATTGGGTGGATACTCCAATCATCTCCCAGCCCTGGCAATAAGAAGTATGACTCAACTTTTGAAGTTCTCCTTGGCTGGGGTGACAGGGGATGCAAGTAGCAACAGAAATCTCACTTTCAGCTCGTCAAAAATATCTCAGGATCCTATTGATGTCAAGAGTGCTTGATTGCCATAATCCAAACATCTCCTGTTTATTTAGGGGTTGTTCTCAGCATCAAAGCAAAAGGCTTGAGTGACCATTTTCATTATCATAATAATGGTGGCAAAGGATCAAGAGCCCATTTCCTCCCTGTTTCTGGGGGACAACACCAACCAATTTCTATTGGGGAAAAATTAGTCACAGTACTGCTTTGCATGACACTATCTGTTTTTATATCAGTGTGCTCTTCCAGAGACTCTGACACTTTCAACCCTGTTTATCATGTTTTATTGTGTTCGTTTTTCAGATGATGGGTGGGTGAAGTTGAGGAATATGAGGGAGGAAGAATTGCTGGGATTTAAGATATGGGTGCAATGGGTAAATGTTTAAAGAGTGAGAGAAGGTGGGCTAGTAGTGTTGGGGGAGCACTGCAATGTTGGGAAAAGTCAGGAAGGTGAGATTCAGGGATCAACTGAGAAATTGGGCAGGTGTGGGTTGAGGTCAATGGGAAGCAGTTAGATACAGGGGTTGAGAAATGAGGGTAAGGAAATTGGTTGTTGGGAGATTGGGGAGAAGGTAGAAAACTGGAGATTGGGATGTTGAGATAATGGAAAGAGAATGGGGTGATTGGGGCAACTCAAGATAAAAAGAATATGGTGTAAAGATGAGTAGGTGTGTTTGGTAGGAGCTGGGTTGATGGAGATGAGGGATTTTGGGGACATTGCACATGCATATGCACAGATACATAAATATATACAAATACAGGAACACACACACATTGCTACCCATACAGAATATGTGCACACATACATATGAATACATGAAGCATAAATATGGTTCATCAGAAACACTCCTGAATGGTGCATTGAAAATTTTAGCAACCCCAAAAAAAAACACAATTTTTAAACAGTGTGATAAGTTTTTTTTATTGCATTTTATAATGCCATTGTCAATAATTAGTACTGAATACATGCAACTAAAACTACTGTACATTTGTTTAATGTCTGCTGTACAGACAGGGAATATCGGGTTACAAGTATGCCAGGGATGTTTTTACAGCATGAAGGAACGGGCAGTGACTGATAGCAGGGACGCTCGCATATCCTGCAGGTCACAGACAACAATGCAATTTTACAAATACCATTGCGAGCAAGATTTAGGGGGGAAAAAAAAACAAGAGAAGTGAAAGGGAGGGAGAGGGAATGAACCGACAATCTTCAGTTAAATGGATGGTTGTCAATAACTGCGAAATGTTTTCACTCTGCCTGACCCCTACACTGCAACCAGACAGGATTGTGGAAAAATAAATATACAAAGTGAAACCGATTTAAATCGCTCTGTTGGTCTTTTGATCCCAATTTAACACAACCGCTATGAGCTGTAATTCTGGTTCACTTTTATGACTAAGTTGAGAACTTGGCTAGGTTGAAGTTGGACACCAAGCGATGTATTTTTTATGATGAGAAAATCTACGCAATGCATTTAACAATTATACCTCGAACCAGGTTTGACCTGGATCTGACAGGAACACAAGGCTTAAAATCTTTAAACATTTCCACAAGGGTCGGCGCTCATTGAGCATCATTTATTTCCATTTATTTTAAGCAAAGCCTCTGATGAGTGATAAGTATTCATGTCTTTCACTCCTCACACTCTGATAGCTCCTGTTTTGTACTTTTCTGCTGTTGGTTCAGTGTTGTTTTATTTTGACCGCTTAAACAAGATTTTGCTGAACAGGATTTTTTTTCTTCTTGTCTCTTTCAGTTCAGTCAATATTTTAAATCATCAGCTCTCCTTTCGCGCTTCAAATACCCTTGTGAAAACATTTAAAAAAACAATGACCTCACCTCCCCAGTTACATCATTCAATTCCCAGTACCAAGACCAATAAAAGAGCTTGGTAACTCAGGACACATCTCTCTCCTGGTAACGTGTCCAACGAGTGTGTGACACTTCTGTGAAGTCTGAAAGAATCCCAAATCTAAATCCAGAAAGCGTGCAATTTTTGGAGGAAAAAATATATTTTGCAAACCTGCGAATTTGACTGTAAACAAGTGGGATGGTGGTTTCTTGAAGTCGTTGCATGGACTTATTGTCAAACACTTATCCCCAAATTAGTGAGCGGGCAATCAAAGGCGTTAGCGCCGCAGTGTGGAACGTGCTTCCTCCAATAGTGCCTGTCCCGTGCGCTGGGCACCGTGGAACAACCGGCGTTCAGCCGGAGGAGGAAATATATACCCAACCTGAGGATTTCCCCTTTCAAAACATGGTTTTGTTTCGGTAATGTAACAAAGGAGAAAACAAATCAAAAAGTTTATTTGCTTTCTTTGCCACTTTTTAAGATTTGGATTCTTTGGGTGAGCAACACTGCAGTCGCCAAACAACCCAGAGGTGTAGAGGGTGACTCATGGGATGAGATAGCATCCTTTGTAAAAAGGAGGGAATAATACACCCGTTTGATTTTTAATTCTCCGTTTTTCTTCCTTCTAACACCGACGGCCAAATACTTTGCCGGGGCACCAAGAAGCTGATCGGGGGTCGGGGGTGGGGGGTGGGTAATGTTGCCAAGTTTCTCCCCTCCCTAAGCCAAGGAGTCTGTGTCCCAACGCAGACAACAGTGGTGGGCTGCGAGCGTTGCTCTCTCAGCCCCGGGGTAAGTTCGCAGCCTGACCCTTAATGAATCGCACGGGCCTGGGATAGGGGAGAATTCTGCAAAAGTCAAATCAGAACTGGGAAAGAATTCTGTCTCAGAAAGACAGAGCTCCGGTCACTGGAGATGTAGATTGCGAATGTAGAGGCAGCAATCGTTCTGGTCCCCTTGAAAAGTGGACATGACTAACTTTGTTAGAAAGCACACATTTTGAATTCATCCTGCAAGATCGTATAAATGGACGATGGCGAATCCAGCCCGTGATGGCTTCTGATTTCATTCCGCACAGTAATGAGAACAATTATTCTCGGAGTGCAGACCAAGACGATGTCTCTATACACCCACTGCACCAATGACAGGCGTCACGCACATTTTCAGCGCCCACGCTTGCCCCATCTCTTTCCTTCCCTGGAGACTATTAAACCCAACAGCAATTCTCAGACCACTCAGGGTAAGGCAAGGCAACATTAATTCCCGCTCGGCAGTTCCATCGGGGCAACCCTAAATTCGCTGCCTTTGGTCACTGGTACGAGGCGGTTCACTTGAAGGGGTTTCATTTCAAACAACATCATAAAATAACAAAGCTGTTCAATTTACGAATGCTTGATCTTGATGCCTTTAAGCACTGATGTGGCAAATTGTGATCACAAAACTTTCAATTAAAGACGTACAAGTTTTTTTTGGAACATATTTCTGTTGCTTTAGATGAACGATCAAAGAGAGAAACACAGACTGTATGTATTTGAATCTAACCTTTCAATGAGCGCGGATTGAAGATCCCTATTATTTAATTTTTGGTCCTATTTATCATTTAAAAATGTTTCTCCTCGAGGTAAAACACACGATGAATACAGGAATAAATCGAGAAAAAAAATAATTAAAAATCATCGCATCCGAGAGAATTAACACAACACGCTGATTAGGGAAGTATCAAAATTATTCTAAGATAAATATACAAACATTACCTAAACCACTTATTTTTAAACCTACGTGTTCCCCACCCCGCCCCCCGAAAGTTGATACATCGTCTCAAATGCCATATGGAATAACAAGGCAATCAAAATAATAGGTTAATCTAACCCGCTACATAACCTGCGGCAAGCTATGGCAGAAAAGGAAGCACATCCACAGCAGAATAAGCAAGTCTAAAATCAAAACCAGAGCTTGAAGCCGTACGATATCTAAACAAGTGGAGGTGCAAGCAACTTACAGAATATACACCAATACATAAAATATCGCAAAAAAAAAACAAGTTTCTGCCCTTCTTTAATGTCTGTTCCGACTAGGTAACTAATATTAATATTATGCACTTAAAACATTTTTTGCATTTTTTTTTACAAATGTGTCTTAAAGTTTTATTTATTGAAAATTCAGTCCTTGAGGTCTCCAGATTCTTCCTTTGTAATATGGAAGAAAAATAAAATTAACAGTTTTTTCCCCCCTTAACCCTCCCCCTTCCTACGCCATCCGTGCCCCTACCCTTGAAAAATCCA
>JAUZTB010000065.1:15292261-15308135 GCA_034780895.1 Rhynchobatus australiae
TTTTTAAAAGTGGAAATGGGGATGAAATTGCCTTTGGCAAAATTAAGTAGGCATAAATAAATTGGCAGCTTCATGTACACAATGTCTATTGAAGTTTGATAGCAGAGAATAAGCTGTGGAGTGAAATTAACTGCAGATTCACTGTCACTGATTTGTACTTTCATCAAAAGCAAACTATTCTTACCCTTTATAGCCTTGCATCCATCTAACAATAAACAATTAGAATAAATCAGACCAAATATTTGGTGGCCAACAATTGCTGTACAGATATACATATCTTACTGAGTATTATATACTCCTGACAAGTTCTCCTGCTGTATATTTAGTGGATAATTATCTTGGAAGTGACCAAGTGCTTCACAGACAGGGGGTTTGTTGTATTGGCCACTAATCCTTTTAAGTTTTGAAATACACGGGGGAAATGATCTTTTTCCTTCTTTCCATTCACATAAAATTCCCACATTTGGGAATTTGTGTTCGCTGAAACTATTACCTTCCCTCACACATCCTCCCCCAATATCAATACATTAAGGTTCAAATTTCCTTCAAAGCAAAAAACCCAATTTGAAATAAAATGCAAACAAATCAGAGGCAAAGGTAAATAAAGAAATATTTGAACTGAGGCTCAGTCAAGAACAGAAACTGAAGTTCAATTTTCTAATAAATTATTCTAATTTAGAGATTGCATTGGACCAAGTTTCAAAACATGATTAGTTTTGAAATAAGATGAAGAAAGAAGTTAATGTTTATTTCAGTCAAAGTTAGTGTTTTTAAATCATAGATCAGCATGATGCTTACAGGCTCCAGTGTGGAGGTTTCTGGCTCATGCTGTTACCATTAGGGTTTATATTCCCCCTGTCTTACCTCCATTTTTATATTTTTGAGGGTGCACACTTTAAATGGAGATGTGACATTAACCAGAGTTTGAGAAAATTCCATTCATTTAAGCTTTGCCGTCACAAGCTGAACAAAAACTTTGGTTTTTCTGAGGCATATATCTGGTGATAAGTCCCTACACCATATTCACCAGAGGACCTTTTAAAATTGTTATCTTTGGTGAATTAGAAAATAAAAATACAAAATTAGGAAATTACTATTTTAAACTTTGTTAACTTTGAATGGGAGTTGAATGGGAGTGTCTCTTTGAATGGGACACAAGTCTGGGGTAAGTTTAATTTACCCTTTATAGCCCTAAACTGATGAATTTGAATCAACTGCCTGCTTACTCCCCACCGACTTTACGTAATACAAATTTCAATCAAACACAAAGTCAGGCAGGTATAATAGGGATGCCAGCCTGATCCCATCACCTGCATGCCAGATGGAGAAAGAGGGAAATTCCATGGGGAAGAAATTTGTTTTTGCTGGTGGTACAGAACATGTGGTATTGATTCAGATACTTGTTGTACATACCACCTTAGATTTAACTCATTAGATGGAATTCTCTAAAGACTGGCATGGACCTGTTGGGTTGAATGCCGCATTTCTATACCACAAGGGCATTGTAATTTATTATCAGGAATTAACTTGGAGTCCCAATTATTGATGAGAATCCGGGTACGAGTTTAACCCAAGCCTTTCTGCAAAATATGATTGCTTTGGATGGCTGTGTGTTTTAAACTAAAATTAGTCCTCATGCATGCTGTAGGCCTTGATATGATCTCACTTCAACCTATGGAATGACAGCTTCAAGGAGAACAATATCTGTAGTGGCTAAAGGTGGCCAAGGGGCTGAGTGGATTACTCCTGATTCTATGTTCCAACATTAGGGAACATTCTGCAATCCTAGAGAGAACTAGAAGGTCAAACACCACACAAAAACATAAGAAAATAGGAGCAAGAGTAGGCCACCTGGCCCCTCAGACCTGCCCTGCCATTCAACATGATCACAGTTGATCTGCCCCAGGCCTCAACTCTTCTTCTGTGCCAGATCCCCACAGCCCTGCATGTTCTGATCTTACAAAAATTTACCTGACTTCTCTTTAAATACCTCCAGTAATTTAGTGTCCACAAACTTCCAGGGTAGAGAATTCCACAAATTCACCACCCTCTGTGAGAAGGAATGACTGCTTTCTTGTTTCGTAACTCTAACCCTCTCCTACTACTGGAAACAAACCCAGTTCTCCAGCTTCTGCTCAATGTGAGATCTGTTGAATTTACTCTTTCATCCTGTGAAGATTTGATTGGTTCCCATTACTATAGCTGTGCTCATGATAGGTATAAGATCCAAGAATCAACAATGAGATCATTGATCCAAAATGATTCAAACTCCCAACTGTTCTCCACTTTTCTCTTGGTCACTGTCATCCATCCCAGCCACAAAATAGATGTCATTGGTCAAGTCCACCTTGGACAGTAACAATAGATAGGCTGTAAACTGTTGCTTCTTTCGAGCTAGTGGGTTTCCTGTCTGCCAATTAGATTTAAATTACTCTTAAATCCTCTGGATATTTGGAGAAAAGAAAAGCAAAGAATCCAGGGCATCCCAAAAAGTCAACACCAGACAAGAGATCATGAAATAGGCATACAATTTCTGCAAACATACAGGATTTCTGAAATTGATATACTGTTTTAAATAAAGTTAATTATAACACACAAAGAAATGAAGATATTTTGACATGTGTGCCACAGTGGTTATAATCTTTTACAGGTTCCAGGATTATGACGGTTTGTGATGTGCAATATATCAGGATTGATAATTAATTAGTGGTCATTACATTATTCATGATTCCACTTTCTATGATATAAATGACCTTTTTTACTCAGCAATGCTAATGGTGTTGTCGTGGAAACTCTAATGCCTCATAATATTTCAATTTTTCCCTCCTTGTTTCAAAATGTCATGGAAACAATTAATCTTTAACTGCCTCCATCTGAAGGAAAAGAAAGCCCAAGATTTATAGCTTGTATATCCAGAGTTTTATTGGATCCCATACAACTGGGGAATCTCCAATTGTTCACCTATGGGTCACGTAGTTTTGAGTCCTTCCAGTCTGGCCCTCAATTCCTCATAACTCAATTCTGCTTATGTTCATTTCTCCCATTCCCTTTGGATCTTGTGGGGCCTGTAGATTTAGAAAAAAGGCTGTTCTTAGGTCTACTGTGAGATAAATCGGAATATCAGCATCAGTTATTGTTAGCAACGCAAAACACCTGGGAATTAATGGGAGGAAGAAGAAATGAGAGTCTAGGAAAACATCCACCTCTGTATACCTACATTATCGAAGACAAACAGGTTGCTGTTTACTGGGCATACAAGATTGCTAAATGTGTTGTAGTCCCTGTTCCATTCTGTCTCATTCCATCCTTTCAACATGGGACCTGGAGCAGCACTGCACACCAGTAAGCAAGACCTATTCCAAAGTAAAGCTCCTTTTCAATTGTTTCATGTGAAACTTTGACATCTAAGGAGGGCAGTTAATGGTTCAAAGAAGCCTGTGCTGTCAACTCACATGCAAAACAGTAATCGGCGCCATACAGTCAACAAACTTCTTCCTCACTGCATTCATAGCCCATGTTTGAGTGATATGAGAGTGTGACACCAGGATCTTAATGTTTGTATTGGCAGAACCAGCTGAACAAAATAAAGCTGAGGCAACTTCCTGTTTACATACTATTGGCTGATCAGAGGATTGAGTCCGTAATCAATACAAATATCTGGAGATAGGGTAACAAAGGTTCTTTTGATACACAAGTGTAACAACATTGCAACCATATTGAAAATAAAGATATTTAGGATCTCACTCTGCATAGTGACCAGGACTCCAGTCAGTCACCCAATTAAGTGAGAAATAGACAAAATAATTTCTCATGTAAATCAGTCTACTGATAGCTAGTGACTCCCCTGCCTATACTTATCCCTCAACTGACATCACTGAAACAGATCACATGCCCATCAACAGATTCTTGATTTTCAGCTTGGTGCATTAAAATTAATGCTATGTTTCTTGCATCACAATAGTGACTAAAATTCAAAGTACTTCATTGGCTGTAAATCACTTTGGGATGTCCTGAGGTTGCAAAGGTGCTGTTTAAATGCAGTCATTATTCCTGCCTCACCTCCTACTAATATTTTCTCCCTCCCATCCTTTTAGTTTCTTCTTTGCATGAAATAAGAGTGATACGCTGAATTTTCTATTTGTGAATCTTCAGCAAATCATAGCTGCTATACAGTAACTTTTCACTAAGTGCTAGAATCTCGACCTACTTCATGCTCACAACCCCTTCCCAGGAATGCTGCAAAATCACCCTATTGAATCATAGTTTTCTCTCGACCCACCCACCCCGCCCCGCCCCCAAGTGCAGCAATTCTACTTTCAAACATATTGCTAGGTCAGAGAAACAAATCAATGAAAGTCCAGGCTTCTGGTCACATTTGGCTCTTTTCATTTTCTGTATGGATAATTCTGCTTACCAAAGTACTTCTACTGCTCTCATCCACTTCAGCTAGAGAGAAAACAATGCTCGACACCGTTTCTGGCAGAATCCCATTGTGAGATGCACTGAATACTAGGAGTTGAGACGGTTGGATGAGAATGAGATGACTTCCGTTATAAGCGCCACCCACATGGTGGGAACTAAGAGCCCATTGGATGTGCTTTATAGTCCACAAGTGTGCCTGATCTTAATCATTCTTAATTTGTAGTCAAACCCAGGAATTAGGCATGAATTACATTTTGTCTGATCTGGATTACACTGGTTTGGACATATCTCGGAGGTCATTAAGTTCACAGCTCGAGATAGATACTCAGTCACACTCATCTAAATGAGGAATCAAGTGCTGCTGGGTCTGGATTATGGGCCCATCCAGTTTTAACCTAACGTTCCATTCTCGGGACAATTATTCCAACAACCAGAAACAAGAATGCAAGTGTCCAGTTTCTGACCTCACACAAAGGTGCTGTATTTTGAGCAAGTGGATGAATTCATGACATGGTTCTGTAAAATGGGCTAGTTTTATGCAACTACTTTTGTTTCGTTCTACTGGAGGAAACTAGGTAATAATGTCCCATCCTGTTTATAGTCCTTATGCCCCATATCTATCACCCTGTTCCAGTCACAAACTGCCAACACATACCCCTCTCCATCTCACCACCCTTGCCTCCTTGCCCCGTCTTCTTTCTTGCCTCAACATATTACAGGCTGAGAAAAAGCAATAACCTCCAAAATCTATGTTGATTATGACAATGGGAAGAGTTTTATTTTTCTTCTTGATTCATCTGTTCTCACTTGTGACCTGGTCCTTATGGAAAACATAATTCACATATTGCTCAGTCTGCACAGAGAAATACTGTAAATATGTCATATTTCTTTTTTGGTGACTGAAATTGCACTGCGCATTTGCATTAACTAAATAATAAATGCTAATTTCAAAGCAAGGAAATGAATGAGCGAAAGCTATAACTGCTATTACAATGATTCTTTGGGAAATTTGGTATGGTTAAGATCCTTTCAAAATCTGTTTGTGGATTTGTTGAGGTTGCTTGAAACACAATCAATAAACAACTTCTTTTCCCTCCTTCCCTCCCAATCTGTCTCTCCAGCAATGTTCCATCAGCCCCCTCCTCCCACTCTATCTTCTCCTGCCTGTTCTTCCTCTCCCCTCCCATCCTTTCCCTTCCTGAGTCCTTCTAACACTCCTCTATTCTGCCCCTCTATTCTATCCTCTTCCCTCACTTTTTGGAAGTCCACATGTCCAATCTGTCTTCCGGTACTAATTCAATTGTCCATTTGCCCTGTATGAGTTTATACAATGGGTGCCAATACCAGGAGGTACTGAAAAGTATCAGGAATAGGAATCCTGGATATCCTGGTACAAAGAGTCTCAGTCAGTATGGGTGGAAGGAATAACAATAAAGCCCAGACAGAATCAACAGAAGACATATTTGCGCTTCTATTCAAAGCTTTGAATTTCTTAAGTGTATTTATATACTGCCCTTAAACCCTTCATGGGTTTGGTTAATAGAAAAAAAATTGTTCAGCTTTAGAACCTTGTGCCTGCAAAAATGTAGTCACTGCTTGCCCACTTGGTTCTCTAAACACTTTCTCTGCAGTTGTACCTTTGATTAGGTCTCCGTCAACAGTATCTGATCTTCAGTCATTTACAACATAATGTTTAAGTAAGAAAGTTTTAAAGGGTTCATCTTTTCCTCTACCCTCCCCTTCCAATTGTTCTTTACCACCCTCCCCACCCCACCCCATTACCCTGACCCGATATAAACACAAAAGCTAAAATAGCAGTGGAAGTTTAAAGACATTAATGCTGTCCTGGATAGATCATTCATTTGGATCTCCTCAAATGTCAACACAAGTGAGTGGGTTCAGATATCCCACAAACAGTTCCGCAGTTACCCTCTGCTTAAATACAATGTGCCTGTTGAGCTATCTACAGCATTGAATAGAAAATATTCAAATTGAGGTACCTTTAAAGCAGGTTGAAAATGTCTGTTATTTTTGGCCCTAATGGTGAATAAGCAACATTATTCACATCACAGGCCAGTGGTGACTACCTGCCAGTTCAGAAGACTAGTAGCCATCTCTGTGTTAGCGGCAAAACATTTGGGAAGAAAAGGAAGAAAATAATAGTCACCAGCTTCACTTCAAAAATTTGGAGCCGTTCAATCTACACCCAACAAATTGGTTTGTGTTCCATAGCTCCATTATTAGTGGACAATCAAAACTGCTGTTGGAGTCTTCGAGTATCTGTTGGCATTGAGGAGCTTGCTCCTTGGCTTCATCACTCAGTCTAGATGAGTCAGGACCAGGAGTTGCTGTTGGGGTGGATGTGCAGGTAAGAGGTCTGACCCTGTTTTGTTTTTATCTTTTTTTTAATAACTTGAAGTGCTCGAGTTCCATTCTATTCCAATTCCTCTGCTGTTAGCTCCTCCTCCATCTCTCTAGCTTCCTGCATTTCCGAATTCACATTGGCTGCTGCGATGAGAGAGACGGGTGGGTCGTCCTCCTCCAGCTCTGCAGGTTCTTCCTTGATGTGCACTTGGTGTCTATGTAGAGATGGGGAAAACACAATGTTCTGTAATAAGCGGCTGGAAAATACTTCAATCTACTTAAGGTGATTTCCATTAACTTCCACAGACAATGGAGGAAAGAAAATAGTGCATTTAAATGGCACTTTTATGTACACAAGTTGTCTTAAAGCGCAATGAAATACTTTTCAATGGTAATTATTGCTGTGAAGTGGAAAATACTGCTTCCCACTTGTATTTATACCACACATTCACACAGACTGAAAGGACACTTTTATAATGCATCTCTACAGAACTCTGGGTCAGGCCGCATTTAGAGTATTGGTGCAATTCTGGTCACCTCACTATGGGAAGGATGTTGAGGCTTTAGAGAGGGTGCAGAGGAGGTTTACCAGGATGCTGCCTGGATTAGAGGGCATGTACTATCAGGATGAACTTGGGCTCCTTTCTCTAGAGCGGCAGAGGTTGAGGGGTGATGGGTTAGAAGTGTATAAAATTATGAGGGGCATAGATAGGGTGGACAAGCAATATCTTTTTCCTATTTTTGTGAGATCCAATACCAGAGGGCAGACACTTAAGGTGAGAGGGGGTAGGTTCAGAACAGACATGAGAGGTACGTTTTTTACAGAAGGAGTGGTGGATGCCTGGAATCTGTTGCCTGATAGGGTGGTGAAAGCAAATTCACTGGGGGCTTTTAAGAGGGGCTTGGATGAGCATATAAATGAGAAGAAAATAGAGGGATATGGGCATTCTGTAGGTAGGAGGGAATAGCTATGTTAGCACAACATTGTGGGCCGAAGGGCCTGTTCTGTGCTGTACTGCTCTATGTTCTATGTTCTATGACCCAGGCCCAACTAATGATTTGCTCTGAGTTAGCAGCTTAGACCTCAGGAGGAAGTTCAGAAGCAAAGGCAACTCCTTAAAGCCAAGTGTTTGTGTGGGATATCAGCTGAAGGCAGGTTCAGGTTGTACATGAACCATCCCCGACACACGGTCTAGGTTCATACATGATGGACAACAAGTGAGGGAGACAACCGGCAATGGAAGGAGATAGGAATCCATAGATAGGCTGACAATCAATAGAACAAGGCTGTATAAACAATGACTGTTTGCAATTTATAGTCAAAACACAATGAACTCCAGAGTGTGGATATATTTTTGTATGCCTTAAAGGTAAAATGAGCCCTTGTTCCTTGAAAAACATAAAGCCAAATCCAAATAAAGAATGATAGGTATTGCTTTGGCATGTCCAGATACATTACAGTAAATAAACATCTCTCAGATGGATAAGGGCCAAGCTTGCTTAACGTCCACTTAGAACAGTTTGTCTAATCAATAATTGATATTTATGCCTCCTCTCAAAGAAAATACACTCATCTTACAGAAATTAAGAACATGCTACAAAGTGATCACTATCTAACACTGGCACACAGCTCCTCCCACAGTCCAGACAGCATCTTTCCTGCCATCCATGCTCCTCATCTTCTAATCTCCTTGCATCGCTGATGTACACTCTCTCCCACTAAGAATTTTATTCACTCATTCAATCTACACCCTTTTTACACCCTACCCTATTACGGGCTACCAATCCTGAGAGAATGTTCTGCACTTATACTCACCTCATCCTCAAATGAAATCCAACAAAATCCCACCTGCTTGCTTATCTCCATCCTCAATCCCAATCAATCCAAATATTTCCAGATCATTATTTGACACGGAGAAAAGTTCTCTTTGATTTGTGTAATGCCAGAAGAGAATCAGATTGGCAGTCCATCCATTTTCTACACTATCCTTTTGCATGCCTGAGTGATGGTCCCAATAGGTGTTGAGTGAGGGACTCTCTTGTGCTGTGTAATTTATTCTCAGAACTGGAGAACATATTGTAATAGACAGAAGTCTCAGCCATCTTGGCTGGATGTGAATCCAAGAACCCTTAATGAAAACCTTGTGCTGAATCATCCTCACTGACTGACCCATTTTTATTTACAATCAAAGTTTTAAAATTCCTTTAAGACTTGATTGCTTCTTATTTCAGTAACCTCCAAAAACACTATGACCCTTCAAAATCACTGCACTCTTCCAATTTGGTTGTCTCGTGCATATCTGATTATTGTAACTGCCACTGACCTCTGTGTCTACAGCTTCCGAAGTCCTCAACTTTGGAATTCATTCAGTGAATCTCTCTGGTGCTCCCTCCTTCTCAGATCATGCTTTTTAACCAATCCTTTGATCACCTGTTCCACTAATTCCTCCTGTGACTCTGTGTTAAGTTCTGCTTGATTTACACATGAAAAGCACCTGGGAACTACATTAAAGGCATGTTTCAAACTGTTATTGTTGTGTCTGGCATTGTACCATGTAAGGCCTCTACTATATTTCAGGGCATAATCGCCAGACCTAGCCCATACCCGTGTTGTTGAGGGGAGAGCCCTGGACTGCTGCTCCCGTTGCTGTTCACTTGCTCCACTGTGCTGCTGACATCATCGTGACCCACGTGCATCAGGCCACTGGCTGACGTGTTCATTAAGGTTGGGCTGTTGAGCAGCTGCATGTTGCTTTCAGCTAAAGCTGCCTGGAGAAGAGGGGTAGAAGGTTGATTAACAGTTAATGTTGTTTAAGGTTATTTACCATTCTTTATGCAGAGAATTCCAGCCTCACTATCTCATGAAGTAGTTGAGGCAAATACCTTTGGGGAATCTAGATAAACATTTGCAGGAGAAAGGAATGGAAGATTTGGAACAGAACATTCTGCAGTTCTTTTGGCAACAGGCAGATATAATAAATAGGGGCATTAGTATTCGTACAGTCCCTCACACCTGCCCTCTCACTCATCAAAACCATGGATGGACTTCTACATCAATCATATGCCCAAAGAAGTGCTGAACTCTGCCTCGAATATCTGCATCAGTAGAGCATTCACTGCCTTCTGGGGTGGGGGATTTGGCATGCCCGCAACTCCGAGTGAAGAAGGTTCACTTCCATCTCAATTCCAAACATCCTGTGACTCCTAGTTTCTGATTTGACTTAAATGATTTATATCCTTTTATCCCACTTGCAACTTACTTTCCTGTCCAGTATCACTTTGTGGACAAGTTTGGATACATTATACTTGGACCCCATATAAATCACTGATAATATCTTATAAATATCTTAATCGCTGATCCTGCCTGATCCAAGGAGTGAATCTTCAGTCCATGTTATTGATCCATACCCTTAATCCCATGAGACTTAAATTTGCGTAACAAGCTTGTAAAAAAGCCTTCTGAGCATTCATATTTATTACATGTGCTGATTACTCCTCATTTGCCCTGCTGGTTGTACCCTCAAAAAATCTCCAATAGATTTGCCCTTTTATAAAACCTTGACAACTCAACCTTGTAAAAGAAGGCTGGGGGGAACCTGATAGAGATCTTTAACAATATGATTGGGTAAGTGTCTCTGGGACGCCAACACAGATTGTTGGTTATAATTACACAATGCGGGAGATCATTACTGGACACAGTAAGAGACTTAGGAGAAGCTACTGGACTAGTGATGGAGAATAAAAAAAGAGTTCTTTGTCCTGATTACCATCCACAACTGTTCCTGTTGGAGAGTGTGCAAGAGAAAAGTAGTTAATGTAGAACCACCTCACTCACTACCCTCTATCACCCCACAACACAGCACCTCCTCTCACCTCTGCACTTAAAGACTCTGTAATGCTCATAGTGCTATCGTGCACGTGAAGAGTAGACAGCAGCAGCAGAAAGACCTGAAACCCCAAGGGCTGTTACATCTGTAGAACAGAAGGCCATCAAAGCTAAACACAGGTATGTAAACACTGATCAATCCCTGGTTAATGGTAACTCACCTCTCAGCCCAAGTTTGACCTCATTCTGAGCAGTTAGAATAATTATCATTATCCTGTGGATAGGGTACAGTCTCCATGTGCTTGAGATGTGTACCCTATATTTACTCTATTATGTGGATGATCTGGCACCTTCCAGTGGCAGTACCTGGTACTGCAGCACAGCCAGCAAGCTCATAGGTCATAGCCCCTTCAACCCTCCCCGTTAAACACAATGAAAAAAGTGAGAACAAATACTTCAGTTTTATGTGCTGACTTTTGCACCAAATAACCACATGGTAAGTGCATAAAACTATTAGACTTATTCCAGCTGGTATGTGATGATCCAGACATCTTCCCCTCAAAATAAATACAAACACGGGATCGAGGAGCAGGAACATGTTGTCTGTGTTTGAACTATTGAAGCAGTATTTTTACCCAAGCTGATACCTGGTTCAAAGAATAGATTGAAACACCAGCCCCCACTGTACAACTCACTAAACAGGAACAATTTCAAAATAATCCACCGATCCTCCAGAAAGAAACGTCATGTTTAGTTATTATAAGGGTTAAATCTTTAGCTTCAAAACTGCTCCATATGATGTAGAATCAGTTTCATCAGAAGCCATGGGGAAGGGTTCGAGTTTCACAGCTGTCTGACCCCAGGAAACTCACGATCAGTGGAAACACACCTAGCAATCATTTATCATGAAGTGTGTTTGGCTCCCGAGTTGGAGTGCTGCGGTGTATTTCAAGAACTATCTTGACTTTCTGTCTATATTGTGACGTTTCAAAATGAGAAAAGTCTGGAAAGCATCAGTAGTGATTCACAGGAGTCAGAAAACTATCCCAATTTTTAAGATGCAGCTGGATTATTTTAGTGAAAATGCAGGAAGTATGCAAGTTTTGGCAAAAAGGGTTAATAACTGTGTGCATCTCTTTCTCCACACTCTTTCCTTTCCTGTTTGCCACTTCTGCCCCCTCTCTCTCACTCTGTCAATTTTTCTCTGGTTCCTTCCCTCTGTCTCTCTGGTGCCTGCCTTTGTTTCTACATCTCTCTCTCTCTCTCTCTAGCCATGTCCATCTTATCTTTTCTACATGTCTCCTGCATTTTCCTTTCTGTAGCACCTGCTTTTTCTCTTCACCTCATAGTTTCTCATTCCATATTTCTTTTTTACTGTGTGTGTGTGTGTGTGTGTGTGTGTGTGTGTGCATGCACCCCTGTCTCACTTGGTCTTTCTCTCTTATTCTCTTTCTATCATTATTTTTCTCTGTCCTGTTTCACTCTCTCCCCCTCTTTCTGTTGCGCTTTCTCTTTTTGTTGCTCACTCTCTCTCTCTACTCCACAAATCCCTTTCCAGGTCAAATAATTCTTAAGATAAACAAGCACAAACTATAAAAACTTCTCTGTTACGGCCTTGATATACATTAATCCAATTGCACAAATAAATCAGCACCTGGTACTAATCATGCTCCATATGTGAGTAATTTTTGGGTTGGATCTGAATGGATGAAATTGCTGGGTGAATTGCAGTCTGCCTCCTGTGGGTTATCTGAGGCTTGTGGTGTTGCTACCTGCTGCCCAGATGCAACAGAAACTTGCCCATTCTTTTCCTGACTTCACTTTCAAAGATCTTTCCCAACAGTGATTGATTCACATGTTATTGGCAGCTGTACCGAGTGTGCGACCTGTTTGTCCAACTGACTGTTTCACTTGGTTTTCTCACACGAGTTCCATCTTCATTACTTCCTGGTGTTAGTGCATGGGAGGGGGTGGGGTGTCTGAGCAGCATGGAATATCCACAACACTCCTGATTATATAATCACACAGGAGGCCATTTGGCCCATCACGCCTGTGCCTGCTTATTTAAAGAGTGATTCAATTCGCCTCACATCCCTTGTTTTTCTCTGATAGACCTAGAAACCTCTCAGTTCCACATTAATTAAACTACTGCAGACATGATAGGATTTCAAATTAGGAAATAGTTTCCCTTTCCCATGTTACTGATTGAGTCATAGCCCTTTGATCCATGCTAATCAACCAGCACTTATTTACACTGATCCCATTTCATTCTCCCCATATTCCCATCAACTCCCTCCAGATTCCACCACTCACCTACTAACCCAATGCAATTTAGTCTGGCCAATTGACATACCAACCCACACAACATTGGGATCTGGAAAGAAATGAGAGCACCCAGAGGAAACCCACATGGTCAGAAGGAAAGCATGCAAACTCCACACAGACAGAGCCAGAGGTCGGCATCAAACCCAGGTCGCTGGAGCTGTGAGGCAGCAGCCCTACCACTGTACCACTGTGCCGCCACACTTGTGTTATTGTGTAGAGAATGACAGGCACTGCTTCCACAGTAAGAGATTTCCTTCCGCTCTCTCTTTCTTCACTATCACCTAAGACTAGTTCAATGCCCCCACATTGCAGGCAACAGGAAGCAATGTTTCTAGAGGTTTCCCCAACTCCTGCTACAGGCCCCAGAGTTTCATGGAGACACAAGAGACTACAGATGCTGGAATCTGGAGCAACACACAAAGTGCTGGAGGAACTCAGTGGGTCAGGCAGCATCTATGGAGGAAAATGGACAGTTGAGGTTTTGGGTCAAGGCTCTTCATTTGGACTGAAAGATGGAGGGGAGATAGCCAGTATAAGAAGGCAGAGGGAAGGGGTGGAGCAAGAGCTGGCAGGGGATAGGTAGATCCAGGTGAGGGGGGATGATAGGCAGGTGAGGGAGGAGGGAGAGTGGGAATGATGTCAGAAGCAGTCTCCAACCTGGAGGCATGAATATCAAATTCTCAAACTTGCAGTAACCGCTTCCCCCTGTCACTTTTCCCTCATGTTTCTATTTTCTCTGTCCTCCTGATTCAACTAGCCCCCATCACCCTGTGTCTTTCCGCTCCCCCTTCTCCCTCTCCACCTGCCCATCACCCATCTCTCTCACTGGTCCCCCCCTCCCCACCTCTCTCCCTTTATTCCATGCTCCACTGTCCTCTCCTACCAGATTCCATCATCTTCAGCCCTTTGACACTTCCACCTATCACATCCCAGCTTCTGACGTCATTCCCACTCTCCCACCTCCCGCATCCGCCTGTCACCTGCCTCACCTGGATCCACCTATCACCTGCCAGCTCTTGCTCCGTCCCTTCCCTCCTCCTTTTTAATATTGACGACCTCCCCTCTTTCTTTTCAGTCCAGATGAAAGGTCTTGACCCAAAACATTGACTGTCCATTTCCCTCTCCTGAGTTTCATTGTGTGGTGCGGGTGGGTCAAGTGGGATCCATTCAGAATTGGTGCAGAGCAGTTGCACAGTCCCCTTGTTCCCAACTGCTTGATCATGGTGTGGTGGACAAATTCTGAGCTTTGTTCTTATTCCAGATCTAAATCAGTGAAATATAACATGGAGCATGAGAAGTCCAACTGACAATCCATCTCCCAGCATTTGCTCCTCCCATCCTGCCTCTATGATGTAACCAAAACTGATGGCCATGTATCTTGTGTTTTCAATCAATCTTCTATGTGGCAAATATATTAGAACTCTGGATAAACAGTTTGGACAAGTTGTTCAAGTTGTTCACGATCTCTGATCCCAAATCAAAACATTTGAACAGGTTATTACAGCTTTATCTCTTACAACTCAACCTCCCTTCCCCCACATGGAAAGAAAGATCTTTCATTTATGTTGAACTTTTCCTGGTGCCTTGATATCTCGAAGCACCACAGTCAATGAAGTACTTTATTTTTGTAATGTGGGAAAATTAGTAGCCAATTTTCACAATAGACTACCAACTTTTTGGGGGCAGGCACAGTAGTGTAGCTGTACATATAATTCTATTACAGCGCCAGCGACCCGGGTTCAATTCCTGCCGCTGTCTGTAAGGAATTTATACATTCTCCCCGTGTCTGCGTGGGTTTCCTCCGGGTGCTCCGGTTTCCTCCCACATTCCAAAGACGTACGGGTTAGGAAGTTGTGGGCGTGCTACATTGGCGCCGGAAGCGTGGTGACACTTGCGGGCTGCCCGCAGAACACTCTACGCAAAAGACGCATTTCACTGTGTGTTTCGATGTACATGTGACTAATAAAGAAATCTTATCTTGTCTTATGTTCATCAAATGATTCTAACGAATTTGACCATTCAGCCATCGTGCACGTCTGGCTCTCTACCTGAGCAATTACTATTTCCACATCCTTGCTCCTTCACCGCAGCCTTAAAATTTTTTTCCTCACCGTAGATAGATCTAATTCCTTCTTGAGGCTTCAAGGGAACCCGCCTCCACCTCATCTGCATTACAGATTTCAACTGCAATCATTTAACTGTATTTACATTTTATTATCTTTCATAAAATTCAATGTGTAATAAAAAGCATTTCTTGGATACTTCAGACGTGTCAGCTCACATTGCTCACCACCAGCTATTCATCAGAAAGTCCCAAATTTGCACCCAACTCCAGGAGTAGTGCGGGGAAAGTGCTGCATGATCAGTGGTGCAGTCTTTTCGGCGATAGTCTTTTCTGCCCATTTAATGGAAGCAAAAAAATCCCCTGGTACCACCAGAAGCTTCCTTGGTGCCTTGGTCAATATTTCTACCTCTGCCGGAACAGGCCGATCCAATCCTCCGGGTGCTCCGGTTTCCTCCCACATCCCAAAATTTTGCTGGTTGTCAGGTTAATTGGCCGCTGTAAATTGTCCCTGGCGTGCGGGTGAGTGGGAGACTCTGGGGGGAGTTGTAAAGAAAGTGGGAGGATTTTTAAGATAACAGTATTAAGGTAGAATGTATAAATGGGTGATCGATGGTCAATGTTGTGAGTGGGCGGAAGAGTCTGTTTATGAGCTATATCTTTCAATGGCTCAAATCTCAGGCTTAAGGCACTTGTTGACACCATGTAAGCATTTCTCTTTGATCTAATACCTTTTTGAACTTCTCTTGTCGGCCACAGTTGGACCACTTTTCCTGTTGACCTTAAAGTGATATATATTGTAACATCAGCAACCTTGAGACAGCGGCCGTTGCTTGCTGATTATCTTGCCTTTTTGTGTAGTTTCCAAATCCACT
>JAUZTB010000065.1:15392954-15403508 GCA_034780895.1 Rhynchobatus australiae
ATTTAACTGTTTGCCAAAACCAATGTGCATCTGCTTTACTTTTGCTTCTGTTACCTGTGGAAGTTATTTTATGAATATTGGTGGAGAACTTGATTTCTGCATAGACACATGTCCCAAAGTGGCACTGGAGAATGGGCCTGTGCCACTTTCTTCTGTGGCTGTGGGCCAGGGAAACAAATATATTAGAAATGCAGTTTCTAGATCTTTAGCATGGTTATTCATGGTAACTGTCCATAACTTTAGGTGTTTAAGGGAGGTTCCAACTTCTTTAAACAACCTGCCACCATGAGGTGGTTTTAAAGTGGAACTTTTCAAAACTACACTAGAGCTTGATACATAAAACAATCTTGATGTAGAGACTTTCTTGAAAAGAAAACAAACACTTTTAAAAATACAAAAAAATCCCGGGTGGTTTCCCCGCCCAGTGTCCGGTACATTAACCTGACATTCCTGGGGATTCCAGGACACTCTTGGAAGGTTGGCAAATCCCAGCTGATAATGTAGTTGGCACAAGCACCAAGGTCAGAGCGGGTTGAGCTCAGTCAGGACAGCTGTGACGGTGTCACTTGTGCTCTCGCTGCGGCTGGACTCTGAAGTGGGGGCGGATTAATCCGTTGGTGTGTGTCTGTGTCTCCGTGTGTGGTGCAATCAGCAGCTAGCGGGAACCGCGGGAAAGTACGAAGACGAACTCAGGCTCAGCTCTGACGGAGCTCGCACATGAAAAATCGCCAGCAGGGCCGGCATTAAGGGGTCGCAGCTTCAATCAGCACCAGCCAAACAGCAGCGAAGGGGAGAGAATGGTGTAGGGCGCAAAAGTGTCATCCAATGTATTATGTCATCTTCTTTTCAGCCACTGAAGCCCATGACCATAGGCGTGTGCACAGCCACGGGCACATGTTGGTTACAGAAGGCGTGTGTCTGACATCAGATGTGTGGAAATAACTTACTGGTGTAGGGATGAGCGCAGGCCTGTAGGAGTAAACAGCGCTGTCTGAGATTGGCTCTGTGCGCGCCCGAGAGCATGAGGAAGTGGCAAGGGCATTTGGGAGTGACTACATGTGTTTGAAAGTGATGACAGTCACACAGGAGGCATGTGCCAGTGAGTACGGGGAGTTGGCAGTTACTACGCATTTGCGACTGTAACGCGTGTCGCAGTGACGACGCTTGTGGAAGTGAGCGGGCAAGCCATTTCAGACAGAGGTGAGGAGATATTTCCTTTCCCAAAGAGAGTTTCACAGGTTCACCACTCAAGCGGTTGAAGCCAGATCATTAAGTATTTTCAAGAGGGAGTTCTGTATTGTCCTTCGGGCGATCAGAGGTTGTGGGGAGAAAGCTAAACAGGGCACTGAACGTGGATGATTAGTACCCTTTGGTCAGCCATGGTCATAATGAATGGCAGAGCAGGCTCGGAGGCTCCAACGGCTCCTCCTGCTCCCGTCTGCCATGTTTCTGTGAATAGAATTGTATGGGAGCAGATACAAAAGGGTGTGTCCCAAACCTACTCCCTCCCTCCGCCAATTGTCACTGACAAACTCTGGCAGAGCGGCTACAGCAGGACACCGAAAGCTTCACTTCAAAACTCCACAGGTTCTGGACGTCTCAATCTTTCTGCTTAACAAGATAAATAAGAACAGGAGTCGGCCCCCTGCGTCATTTTCTCCATTCAATAAGATCATGGCTGATTTATCTTACCCCAAACGCCACTTTCCTGCACTAATTCCATATCAATTGGATCTCATAATAACGCAATCTCCGTCGACCTGCGGCTTGACTATATTCAGTGTCTGAGCCTCCAGCCATCTTGCAAAGATTCAGCCCCCTCTGGGTGAAGAAATGTCATCCCTGTCCTCAGTGGCCTACCCCCTATTTTGAGAGTATGCTCACTCCAATGAGGGAAACATCATCCCTGCATCTATCTTCTCAATTTTACTACGTTTTTGCCTTAAGGTACTTTCAGGTTATGAAATGCTTCCTGCAAAAAAAAACCTAGGATAACGTTTTGACATTACTTTGGTATTTATACGTTTCGTTTGTAGTCCAAATGCATCAGAGAAAGTATTTCAATTTTCAAATCTTATCCCCATCTTGTACATGGCCCGAATATAGTTCCAGATTTTCTGCTGTCGTTGCCTCAGAAGCAACCATCTGAAGACAGTACAAGGTTCTTCCCCCTATCCAGCCCAGGATTAGAATCATCGACCAAATGGAAGTTATTCGGCCCATCAATGCCCGTGCTAGCTATTAGAAACAATTTTAGTCCCACTCCACCGGCGCCTTCCCTACATCCCTGCTAACTCGTCCATTAGAAATGTCTCCACCTTCCTTTACGAATGTTGCACAAAGGGAGAAGGGCGGCACTTCGCGCCCCCAATAATCTTTAAAAAATGAGGGACTTGGGATTCGTTCTGCGCTCCAAAATCTGACAAACTGGAATTCCTGCGGAAGGCCCTGGTTATCCTTGAATCGTCTTCCACACACTTTCGGACGTTGCATTCCGGATCACAGTTCATGGCTCTTTGGACAATTATCTGAAATTTCTTGTCCCTGGTCACGTGAAATTAACTTTGCTGTTTTCCATTGAAACCATTAAAACAAACCTCCACCCCAGCTACTCTTGTCTCACTGCGTAAGAGAAGGACATCGCCCTTGGTTAGATTGCTGCAATTCTAACATATAAAGAAATTAAGTCACGGAGATCGATGTTTCCACCACCGCTGGCACTTCGTCCAATTGCCAGCACGTGAACTTGAACCTTGAGAATCGGCGAAGCATCTGACCACCCGGATTGCGACTGCGATTCTCCTACCCAGCCAGTACACGTTCAAACTGTCCAGCAGGACTCAAAAAGCAAACAGGACGGAAACGGGTCCTTCGGCCAACTGATGTCCTACTGACCATCAAACCGTTTCCAATAACCCTACTCTAATCCCACTATGTTCTCCCCACGTTCCCATCAACTGCCCTCGAATTCTACCATTCACCTACACACCAGAGGCAATTTGCAGAGTCCAATTAACCTCCCCAGCCGCATGTTTTTTTTGGGGATGTGGGAATAAACCGGAGGGAACCCACGCAGTCACGGGGAGAACTCGACACAGAGGGTACCCGAGGTCAGAATTGAACCCGGGTCACTGGAGCTGTGGGGCACCAGCTCCACCCGTGGCGCCATTGTGCTATCCCAAACTGGTATTCTGGGTGATGTTGCCAAATGCCAATTTCTGACCGGGACCGGATAAAATAAACAAGTGTAATTATAGAGTCTCCTTCCCATTTAGGGCATGGCAATGTACCTTCTTGTGGCAATTGGCATGCAACTATTACAATAATCCAACAAACACAGCAGCCAATTGGCCAACAAAACACTTCCACAAGCAATCCTTCCTCAGGACCACACTGATGCGTCAAGACCCCCGAGCGGGAATTCAACCCATGACATGACTGGCGTCCGTGAGCTTAACCTACTGCACCTCAGCTCATAGGGATAGTCTGACACAAACCACAGTGTGAACCAGAGATCCTTCTGTTCTGGAGGCACAAGCGACTGCAGATGCTGGAATCTGGAGCGGCAATCTGTTGGGGGAGCTCAGCAGGTCGAGCAGCATCTATGGGGGCGGGGTGGGGAGAATAATTGTCTACGTTTCGGGTCGAAACCGCACCAGGAATTCCTGGACTATATACCAGAGAGTAGATACAGATGAAGACACGCAGACGGCGCGATCCTGCTATACAGTTAACTCGGAGAGGCTCAAAAAAAGTGGCGGAATAACCCCGACCTTCCCGGGCTACGTTTTCCCGTTAAGCAGAAATTTACATAATGCAGCCTAAACTCTGTTGCTGTCAAAGTGACAGAATTTTTGCTGATGCCTGATTTCAGCACCTATTATCATGTATTTCGCCATTAAAAAAAATTAATCTCTCAGAGTATTATCCGCACAAAGCCTCTCCCGCCATTAGACCTGCCAATTAAATCCACTGTTAATGGAGCCACAACTTCCAACTAGATTAGTCGCTTTTAGCAATTTAACAGTTATCTGAAGCGATTTTGGAAACCAATGCCCCGTTTCAAGGGATGTTAAAAGGTCGAGCTTTCGAAACCTCAATGGCTAAGTTGGTAAATACATACAGTAGCCCCCAAAACCTCCCAGAACTGAATTTGGAAATTAGAAGTGACCTCTGTCAGTTCGGAGGAGTGTGTGATTGGTGAAAGCAATTTCCTGTTACCTCCACAGTTATAGAGATGTAGTGATGTCAAGGCTGGACTCCGTCAAATTCATATATTCGTGGCGTGTATGTTGACAGTAAGCTTTGGTGGGATATTGAACTATGAAAGACATCACAACCAAGTTCAATCCAGTCCTCTACGGTAGGAATTTATGTGCATAGGCACATATGATATCCACCAGCAATAAATACACAGCAATCAGTAGCGAGAATCCTCGTCCGTTTTCACCTCCTTGCCAAACCCCGGGCAAAAGACTCTGGGATCTCAAATCATCTTGCCTAGATGGTTGTGACTCGACGCAGTTGAACAGTTAGGGCTGCTGTTGGAGTAATCAATTCTCCTGAACCCACGGCTGACAGCAACTTAAACACGGGAAAGTTGGACCACGTGCTTTGCAAGAGGGAAGTGGACAGGAAAAAAAGACAATTGGGGAGGGGGAGGGTTGGTAGTATCCTTGATCACATGACAGTGCCGTCAGGATTGGGAAAGAGAGAGTGAACAAGGTGGAATCTTATAAGTGAGACATCTATAGAAACCGAGGGGCGCCCACAGAACTAAAGAAGATGAGAATTCTTCACCTCTCGTCCATTCATCATTGTGGTCTCTCCACCCTGAGGGAGACTGCCCACTTTCTCAGTGCCCCTATCAGAATAATGACTCTGTTGGTCAGCGAACACCGATGTTCGTTCATTTTTATCTTTACAGAGCCGTTGATTATTACAGTACACTTTTACCTTGCGTGACCTGACAGCATAGTGTTGGCCTTCCCCATGCACCAATAATGTCCTGCTGCATCGTGAAAACACCAAAGGGAATAAATAAATAATACTGAACAAACATTCGTTCTCATTGTAAAATGCATAATTAAAATGAGAGGTAATTACCGAGTACTCATTAAAACAATGCTAATTAAGCTACATGAGTGGCCTTTATTCAATTAACACACACAACAAACAGTGTTTCCAAATCACTTAGCATACACACTATTAGATTATTGTCGCATATTCTTCTCATTTAAATTCTCTTTAGCTAATCCCAGGACCATTACTGAAACAAAGCGCATGGCTGGGGGAACAGCAAGTCTCGGAAACAGCTTCGCAGCGAGCTCAAAGCTAACGGACGGACAAGAATGGGACTGAGCATTTCAAATTGGACTCTAATGAGAAGACATCCGCGCTGCCTCTGAAGACTTTGTAGGATCATTAAGATGCTTGTGGCATGGCCAGAGTCACTGACGAGGTTTCTTTAATTGACAGAGGTCAAACTCAATACTGAGCAGAAGAAAAGCGAGAGCTAAAATAGATTTGCAAAGCTGTGCCGTGTGGCGTGCTGTAAAACTGAGTAATTACAATGATTGTTTGAAGAGCCTCTGAAAACTGATTTAATAAAAAGAGGAAAGAAAGTTGGAACAATGTCCCAGTGGCGCACGCGGGTGCAGGAATGCTTTGTCTTCCCTTTCTGGAGGAATGATCGACATGCACATTACACAAGGGGTTGAAAACGAGCTACCAGCCACACTCCACCCCTATGCTCCCCCCACCCACTCACACACCCCGCAACTTCCAACCTCCATCTCATTGTCCTGTCGATGAGCTCACAGTCGGGAAATCTTTGGCGCTTTTCTTCCCTTGAGGCAAACTGCAGCCAGAGTCGCGGTCGGCTATGACCCACTCGGATGCATGAAGTTGGCCCGGGTTTACTCAGATTCTGTCTTACATTTCCTCTCCCTCCAGTCTATCAAGATTAATTTGGCATTCACTCACCCTGCGCTCACATTATGAACCTTTGTCCCTTAATTCCCCCTACACGTCCGAAGGCCTACTCCACATGCACCGAATTTTGTTCTGTTCCTGCCCGACCGCAAGAATAAGAAGTGGAAGCAGGTTCGGCCATTTGGCCCCTCGAGCGTTCTCTTCTGTTCATTTCGATCATGGCTGATGTTTTGCCACTTCCCTGCATAAATCCCATAATTTCCAAAAATCTGTCTTAAATGTACTCAGAGATTTCCTCTGGGATAATGAATTCAAAAGATTTACCACCCTCTGAAGAGATTTCATTCCATCTGTTCTGAATGGCTAACCCCTTACTTTGAGACCATGACTGCCTTGTTTCTAGAGACGCTAGCCGGAGAGAAAACAATGATCCCTGCATCTATCCTGAAAAGCCCCTTATGAAACTTGGATGTTTCAGTCAGATCATCCTTAATTCTTCCAAAGTCAAAAGTAAGGGCCCAGTTTGCTTAATCTCTCCTCATAGAACTGGCTTGCTATTCTGGAGCTCAATCTGGTGAACCTTGACTGAACTCCATTTTTCAGAAGTATATCCTTTTAATATCAGGAAGGCCAGACCTGTAAATAATATTCCAGATATGATCTCATGAGGTCTCTACAGCAGCAGGACATCATTTAGTCTCATATCCTTTTGCAATAATGGCCAAAATACTACTGTCTTCCCTAGTGCATATTGTTCCAATACTTTAACTTTAGTGATTCAGGTACCAGGACACTCAAGTCCCTCAACACCTGTGTCTCTCAGTCTCTGAAAATACAAAAAAACCTGCAAAGGCAGGGAACCTGAAATAAAATCAGAAGATGCTAGAAACACACAGCAGGTCAGGCAGCATCTGGGGGAAGAGAGACAGTTAACATTTTGGATCTGGAAACTTTTGTCAGAACCTTTCGGTCTGTCATCATTTAAAAAAAACTCAACCTTCCAACTTATTTAACCAACATGGATGACCTAATTTTTCTAAATTATATTCCATCTGACACATCCTTGTCCATTCACTTAACCTGCCTCCATCCTCCTTGAGCCTCTCTGCATCCAGCTCACAACTGATACCATCACCTAGTTTTGTATCACTAGCAAATTTGGATGTATTACACTTGATCATCCCAACCAAATGAGTTATAGAGGTTGTGAAGAATTGAGACTCCTGCAACAAATCCTTGTGGCACTCCATTAGTCATAACCTCCCAACCTAACAATGACTAGTTTATTCCTATTCTGTTTTCTGTTCATTAACCAATACACATTCCATGGGAGTACACTACCTTCAGTACCAGGCATCTCAATTTATTTAATAATCTTTTGGGTGGGATTTTATCAAAATCCCCCTGGAAGTACAAATGTATTACAAAAATGGGTAGCTCATTGACAACAACCATTCTGCTCATGGCAAACTCAAGTTCCAACATGTGCCAAACATTATTTCCTTTCTAAAAATCATTGTTGACTCCACTCAATACTATTAATTTCAAAAAGTCTACTTCCTAAATAATAGATGCCAACATTTCTCTTCTACTGATGACAGGATAACTGGTCAATTGTTTCTTATTTTCTCCCTCCTCTGTCCTTTCTCAAACAGTGGAATTACATTTGTGACATTTTAATCTGTGGACATCATTCTAAAATCTGGGGAATTTTGGAAAAGCCACCTTTGACTGCATTTTATTTCCACTTGACAATCTCTGAGATATTCTGTTGCTGATCATGTTGAATCAAGTTGGCATTAAATTTAAAAAAAAATTATTTACAGTGTGGTAACACGCCCTTCCAGCCCAATGAGTCTGCGCTGGCCACTTTTAAACCCCAAATAACCTACCCGTATGTCTTTGGAATGTGGGAGGAAACCGGAGCACCCAGAGGAAACCCACGCAGACACACGACAACGTATGGGAGTTGGAGTGGGGTGGGGTCATTCTCCCAATTCCTTTCAATGTTCTGCATTGAGGTGTTGCACACTGGACTTCCTGGTACTCCCATCATCCATACTGATTGAAATGATTTACTGCATTTTGTGTGCAAAACAAAGTATAACAATTGACCCAGGGCAGAACAACAGCCTGAAGTGTGTAAAATCACAAATGCATAAAGTTCACACTCTCTACAAGGACATAGACAGGAATTTCCTCAGGCTGAGGATATTAATTAATGTTAGATTGTTCAACTGATGATAGTCCAGTGACACATTTGATCTCATCCACCCAAAGCACCAACTCCAATGCTTCCCATCACAACTTGTAGCACTGGTAGCAAAGACTTGAAAAGGCCCATTTGAAAGGCAGCACTCACTCAGTGCCATTCCTCCAGCAGTGCAGTGAACTTTCATTACTGAGTGTCCAATAATGCAGCTCTTCCTCAGTACCGATCCTCTCAGCGCAACATTCTTTCAGCGCAGACTCAGTACCAGCACAACATTTCCTCAGAACTCTCTCTCTGACTGTACAGGGCTCCCTTGTTGAAGTGCTATTGGTGTAAATTCATAACCTTATTTCCCTAGTCTGGGAAGAGGAGAGCATTCCATAGTACCCCAGAAACAACATAATCCTGATCATCTTCAAGAAAGAAGATAAATCTGATTTAAGTAACTGTGAAGGATTCTCCTATCTACAAAGGGAAGGTAATCACAAGGACCCTCCTCGGCCACCTCCTCCCAATAGTTAAAGAGTTCCTCCATGAGCCATAAGGATTTTGGTCATCAAGTGGTACTTTACTTTGTTACAAATCCAAGTAAAATGTAACGAGTAGCACCAATCATACTACATGGACTTTTCCCAACCTCAAAAGCCTTTGATTCCACCAGAAACTCTCTCAGATTTTGCTGTCCTCATTTTACATCTGCCACTGATGACAGACAGGCTGTGATGTAACTGATGGGTTCAGTACAGATCCACTCCCACCACAGATAACAAAGAATGTGCCACTGCTCTAACCCTCTGCTCGATCTTCCTCACTGCAATACTGCTCCTCACCTCCAACAAGTTTCCAGCTACAGTGGTGTTCATCCACAGAATGAGTGGTGAACTGTTCAACCTTCATTGTCTCCACTCCAAAACCATTACAGGATGTTGATGTTGCGAACAGAGACTGAGTTCCAAGTCATCATTACAAGACGATGGCTGTCACACTAAACATCCAGGAAACAAAGGCCCCTCACCCACCTGCCCCTGCTGCACCCTCTGACAATTAGGATCTACAGTGAGATTGCTCAGTCCTTTGTAGACATTTATCTTAGTTCCCATGCACCAGGTGAGTTATTGGCTGACTGAAGAAATTGGGGGCTGAAATATCAAGACTTCATTAATGGCACCAAGCTCATGATCTGCTGATCAGCAGAAATTCCTGCTTTACTGCAGCCTTTGGAAGCATGGACAACCTATTGTAGACACCTCACAAGTACAGGGATTTTTGGCAATGGACTGGTTGGACCCAAGGGCCTGTATCCACACTGTATTGCTCTATGACTCTAAATGCTGCCATCTGATGTGGTAAATACAGGGTCACTCTTAAGCTTTAAGAATAAATTGGATAGATACATGGACAGGAGAGGTCTGGAGGGGTATGAACTGGGTGCAGGTAAATGGGACTAGCGGAATAAAGTTTTGGCACAGATTAGAAGGGCCAAATGGCCTGTTTTCTGTGCTGTAGTGTTCTATGCAACCAAGGCCAAGTATGCAAAATCCTCCAACTGGCCAAATCAATAGACCACTGGAGCTGGTTTGACAAAGTTGCATGCCCAACTCCATACTCCTGAAACATACACTCTATTCTGATTTGCCATGTGGGCAGAAGTTTCTGGTAGGATCAAGAAAATACTTCATAGTTGTTTGATTCTCCTTGAAGTAAAAAAAATGCAACATCCTGTCTGATTCATGAGAACACTTCACTTGCAACCACACAAAATGGAGAAGGAGGATCTCAGAAGGCACTGAACTCCTTAAGTTTCTATGTTGGGAGCAGTCAGTGGAGGGAGCACCAAATTACAAACTATCCACCCACCTGCCCCAGCCAGCATTTCCTGCCCCACCTGTGGCACAGACTGTGATCCCACAAAGGACTCTTCACCAACTGAGAATTGTACTGGAAGCAATTGATCTTGGATCAAGGGATGACCCAAGTAGCACTAGTTGCCTCAGGAATAAATATTCTAACACAAGACTGCTATCTTGGTTCAGTGCCTCTGAAAGTACAGCAGTCATTAGGTACTGACCATCCCATAGTACAGCACTGACCCAATAGTGCACCCGGAGTGTTGGCTAGACTTGAAATCAAGTCCCTTAAACAATAGAACTATTTCACAGGGCATAGAATGGGCCAGTCTGTTAAACATATCTCACCCTCTGTCTTCTGGGTGAGTTGACCATATGTAGGCTGGCTCTCCATGGGGACATTTCATCCTGCATCCCCAGGGCTCACTATGATGAACAAAGGAGACAACTGAACCACAGTAAGACTACGGAGACACAAGAGACTGCAGATGCTGGAACCTGGAGCAACAAACAATCTGCTGGAGGGATTCAGCTGGTCAAGCAGCACCTATGGGAGGAAAG
>JAUZTB010000065.1:15532162-15547636 GCA_034780895.1 Rhynchobatus australiae
CTTCTGGATTTCAATACCACATCCTCAAAATGGATAACATAAAGTAATTCAGAAAGGGGACAACATGCATAATTCCATTTCTGATTGTTTATCCTTTACTAGCACATTTCCTTTTACGTCTAAACTTTCTGGAAGTATTTTGTTCTAATCACATAGTTTCAGCCAGTTTAAGTTGCCCGCTTAAAATAGTCTTGGCTCCTCATCAAACTTCACAAATATTTTTTTTTAAAAAAGGCACAGAGCACATAAAACTGAACATGTACACTGCAGCTTTTGTCGGAGTTTGGATTATTCACAGTTTGAGTATATGCTCCCTCCTCCACAGGTTAATACTTTACATAAATACAGGCTTCCTTTGTTCATGATCCCAGCTGGACTTTCAGGAAGAACTGCTGCTCAGGACTGTTGCCTCTGGGTCCTAATTGAAGGTTGCTCCTGTCTCAGGTACACTGGAGTTAAAATTGCAGAGTCTGTCTTCCCAGTCTTTTTCCCACAAGACTGGATTCATGCTTCCAGTACAAAGCTTGTTAAATCTATGACATTGTGTACCTGCAGGCTATTCCAAAATTTAGGGCATCACATGCTACTGAAAATGGTGCGAGACTTGCTCATGATATATATTTCCTTCTGACATTGAAGCCGGATGTTTGGCACATTGCGTTCATGCCAACTCTCAGGGGAATCCCATTCCCCACTTATTTCCCTGTAACCTACTCATATACACATCGACACTCCCCTGCCACCATGCCAGGGGTAAGATACAGGAGACGATTAATCTGCCAACCAGCCATCTTTGGAACGTGGGAGGACACCGGAGCACCTGGGGAAAACCCACACAGCTGGAGAGAGAACATGCAAACTCCACACAGATGACACTGAAGGTCGGGATCAAACCTGGGTCACAGGAGCTATGAGACAGCGATGTCACACACTTTTTGCCATTGTGCTGCTCATGATAGATTTAATGCAGCAAAGTGGAAAATTTACTACTGGACTTGTAATCCAAAGACATGAGTTCAAGACATTTTTTGGAGACATGTTCAAGTATCAGCATGACAGTTAGGATATTTAAATCTAGTTAATTAAATAAATCTGGGATAAAGAATTAACAACTATGGCCAATAAATTACCAGATAACTGAAGAAACCCATCCAGTTTAGTGGTGTCCTTTAACAAAAGAAATCTGCTATCTTTGCCTAGTCTGGCCTTCAGACCCACTGGAATGCCTTCTGAAGTGGCCAATCAAGAGAATTTCAGTTGAAGGGATATAAGGCATGGGCAATAAATGCTTGCTTGTCCCGAGATGCCCATATCCTATGAATGAATTTTTTAAATAGTTACTTTTCTGAAATAAGCTAATCAACTCATGCAGAAAGAATGGCCACTCAATGGTAGTATCAGAGAGAAGCTGGCACCAGTCTGACTTTACACGGTTGGTCACTAGATTCAAGAGGCAAAGGTGAATGGAGTATACTGAAGAACAATAGTCAGTTGATAACATACTGCATGCGATTCTTAAGGCACAGCAGGCATTGCCTCATCCAAATTGTTTGTTCCCAACAGCTGTTCTCAAATTATTAACATTCCACTAAGCCTTATAACAATGATATGGAACGCAAGGGTCAAGAGCACAACTGTCTTTGCTGGTCATTGACCTGAGCTGGCCAAGAGGAAGCTTAGCTTGAAAGCTGAAAGCTAGCCAAGGTGATTGACCATGGCCACTTGAAAATGGAGGAAGACATTCAGCATTTTGAGCATATTCTGTCATTCAATAAGAACATGACTGATCTGTACCTCAGCTCTTCTGACCTTCCTTTGGTCTGTATTTCTCAGTGCATTCATCCAACAAAATCTGTCATCCTTAGTCTGGAGAGCTCTAGTTGATCCCTTAACAGTTACTGTTTTGGGTGAATAAGCTCAAGATTTCCAAAATCCATGGTGTCAAAAATTGTTTCCTGCTTCCATTCCTAAATGGCATAGTTCTAATTTTGGTTCCTACCACTGACCACTTTCCAGTCATTCCTGTGGGACGGTGAATATAAATGTCAGATCAGTTTCAGCTTGGATGCATTCTGTCTTCAAACAACTTATTTGATGACGTCATGGATGACAGACAGAGGCAGAGGTAGTGCATCTTGACTTGAGCTAAAATCTCTTGGAGAGATAGCAAGAAAGTATAAGAGTAAAAATGTAGAATAAAACCAAAAATAAAACTAAAACCTAACAGGAAACAGGGGAATTTGGACAAATGAACTAGATGTGATTTAGACATTAGGATTTTGGGAACAGTCCAAGGATTATAATATAAATACTAAACTAATAATGGGATTGGGTTGGAATGTTTCACTGGAAGTCAACTGGGATGATCTTGGATTCAGGTTTGACTGCCCTGTATAGGACTGGCTGGACCAGTGTGTAACTAATAATCCTTTCTGCTGACAGCCCTTTGTGGCTACAGTTAGGTTACTCGCTGCCAAGACTTTCTAATCATACAACTGTGAAACAATGAAGCTTTAGAACTCAAGTACTGCTTTCATCCCGGAGCCTAATTAACTAAATCAGGAAGACAAAGCATTCAACTATCTCCTGTAAAGAAACAAAGTCAGTCCCGTGTAATTTAGCCTGGCTTTGATTTACTCAGTTGTTGTGTTCAGTAATCTCTTTTTCTCAGGACACAGAAGCCAAACCTTCCCTGCAGCTTTTAATTTGCATTATTTTCCCCTTAGTTTCTTTTGCCCAGTTGCTGTCACAGTCTATAGCAGCTGGGCTTGGTTTATTTCAGGATGAGGTGAGGGGTTCCAGAGGTATCACACTGCATAACAGACCCTGTCAGTCTCACTTAATTTGAATCTTTACTATTTCTTCTGACCCATCTTACATCAATGTTATCTTACACTGTATCGTTTTTCACATGTTCCAGTAATTCACCAAATAAACCCAAATACTAACATGGACACTGAATGTCAGAAACTATTCAACATGAGGAGAGTTATAGTGCCTTTTCAATTTATTTTACTCAAAATATTTGATGCTGTGTCTCAGCTTCTACCCTTGGATTAGATGACACACACTTCATATTTTCTTCATGATAGTGAACAGAAAATAATTCCAATAGATATGTGGCAGTTCCTATTCTTTCCTGCATCTCTGTGGGTTTCTTATCTCAGCCTTCAGAAGAGGTTGATCCTTATTGCTTTGAAGTTTGTTCTAGTCTCCAATTAAACAATTGAAAAGTAGATAGCCCAGTAAAAGAACGGAGGATTTGCACTGAATTTTCCATTAAATGAAGGGTTGTACGTGTCATTGCCAAGGGCAACTATATTGTTTAGGTACCATAGGAAGCCCTAATTGGTCTTGACAATGTGGTGGTGAATCATTTCTTTCACAAGAGTGATAGTTTGAGGAGATTCCTGGACTTTGACCCAACAACAATCAACAAAACAGTGTTAGATGTCCTTGGAGGGCTTACGCATGCTACCCTTGTCCTTCTATGAGTGGAGATCATCAGTTTAGGGGGTACTATTGAAGCCCTGCTGAGTTGCCATGGTGCATTTTGTAGATTGGATACACTGCAACCAGTGTACACAATGATGGAGAGAATGAATGTTTAAAGTAGTGGTAGGACACCCATCAGGCAGGCTGCTTTGTCCTGGATGACATTGAGGTACTTGAGTGTTGTTTGAGCTCCACTCATCCAAGTAAATGGAGGGTATTTTGTCATACTTTTGATGTTCCATTTAGATGGGGAAATGGCTTGGTGGAATAAGGAGGTGAAATATTTAGTGTAAATAATCACAGGAGCCACAGTATAAATGTGTTTGATCCAGTTAAACTTAGGAGGTCAATGATCAGCACTGACTCAGTGGGTCAAAGAACCCATTTCCATGCTGTATGTCTCCATGACTCAATGACTAATTCTGCTCAATACTCTTGTCCAGGATTTTGATGGTGGGTGACTCAACAAAGGTTATGCTCTTGAATCTCAGGGAAAGATGGTTAAACTCTCTCTTGATGTAGGTAATCTTTGCCTGTTACTTGCCAAATATCAGTCTTAATCTTGTCTCATTCTTTCTGCCTGCTCTGTCATTGGAGAAGTTGTGAATGGAATTGAGCAGTGCAATCATCAGCAAACATCTATACTTCTGGCTTTATTAAGAAGGGAACCTCATTAATAAAACAGTGGAAATAGTGGAATTTGGACAGAACCCTGAGGATTCTTGCATCATCATCTGGGGATTTGATGAATGATTTCCAGAAAACACAAGCATTTGCTTTTGTGCTCAGTATAACTCTTGCCAATGGTGCGTTTTCTGTCCTGTTCTGATGAAATACAGTAAAGTAGTGGGATTACTAGACTGATAATCCAATAGGCCCTGATAAATGATTTTTGATTATCAATTCAAATTCAACCACAGAAACACAGAGAATTTAAAATCCAATTAATGAAATAAATCCGGAATAAACTGCTGGCATCAGAAATGACGACTCTGAAACTACCATCTGTTGTCATTGTTACCACTCTATACTAACCCAATGTAACTGCACTATGTAATGAATTGACCTGTATGATCAATATGCAAGACAAGTTTTTCACTGTACCTTGGTACGAGTGACAATAATAAACCAATACCAATATGACAAGAAAATCTGTAACTCTTGCCCACTTTGGCCGATTTGTGACTCACTGTAATTCAATTTACTCTTAACTACCCTCTATAATGACTCAGAAGGGTGCACCAGCTTGAAAGTGCAATGCAGCAACTTGCTAAGACTTCCTCAACAGAATTCCTAAATCAGCTATTCAAGGTAATTCTGGCAGTAAAGTTCTTTGGGATTCCTTGAACTTGTGAAAGGGTGTGTTTGCTGCAAATTAATCTTTTAATGTTTTATCCTAAAAATGTTTAGGAGTTGATACGTCTGAATTTCTCTTCCAATGGGAGTCATCAGGATGGTGGGGCCAGGGTCAGAAGTAGGAAAACATTACTCTGGTGTAGAATTGGCTGAATATTTGCCTGATTTGAGGGTGTGGATAAAGAATAAAATATCACTTCAAAACAAAATATGTGGAATTGTGGTTCAAACCAAATAACTATGACAAAAAACAATTTTCTACACAGTTCTGAATGGCACTTGAATAAATTATCTTGACAGTATCCGTGGCTTTCTGGAAAATGCAGGGGTTACAGTTTCTTTGTTGCTAACAACTATTTCCTAACAAGAGCTGGAAAAATATCATCAGACCAGGAAAACAAATCACATCGCTAACTCAACAGAAATAAATCTAATCCAGCTCATACAAGATAGTTTAAAGAAAGTGCTCTGACTCTTATTGGAGTGCAGGTCCAAGATTTTAGGAGAAATTAAAGGAGCTGGAGTTAGTGCAGGAAAATGATGCTAAAATAACAAGTCAGCTGTGAGCTTATTGAATAGTGGAGAATGCACAAGGAGCCAACGACCTACTCATGCTATTATTTATATTCTTAAGAACGCTGACTCTCACGGGGTAGTGATCCCATGAGCACAGATTCTCAGTAGGTATGGGTTCCACCGGTGCTAACTCTCATTGGTTTATGGGGTTTGGGGCACAGATTTTTCCACAGGCACTGACTGTCACTGGGGCAGGAGTTGCCCTGGCAGGGACTTTCACTGGTGTATGGGTCCCATGTGCGTTGGCTGCTTCTGGGGGACAAGTTCCACAGAAACTGACACTCTACCAATCTTGTCCCAATTATCAGCAAAACAATGGAAACAATATTGTCCTCAATCCTGAGGGAAGAAGAGTCATTGGAAACAATATTGACAACATTGTTTTCAATGACTCTTCTTCCCTCAGGATTGAGGATGATTTCCTTACATCCATGGATTCTGAGAGTAGCTGATGAGGTCAATGTGGGCACGGCAGATGGGTTGGTAGTTTGAAAGGTGGTGCACTCCTTCTGCAACTTACACAGAGCTTATGTTTATTTCTGATGGATGTACTCAAGGTTGTCAATAGCATCTGAAATGCTCCTTCTCCACTTTATACTGTTATGGGCCAGAGATTCTCAATGATCAGTGAAAATGTTGCACTTCCTCAAGGAAGCTTTCAGCACACTTGTACACCTACTAAGATATGAAACTTTAGTTCCACACCATTGCTATATTTCAGACCACTTTACAACCCTACTCTAAACTTCACCAGAAAAGCTAAATTCCAGAGATTGAATGCCCTGTGCATCAGTGCAACTTTTTTTAAGCATAGCATCAGAGCAAGAGGTGCATGGGAAAACCATCATCTTCATCCCTTCCATTTCTCTACCTTATAAATAGATTGCTTTCTCTTCACTATTGTTGGTTCAATATTAAACTCCTTACTTATAAGTGTGTCTGGTGGATCTTCACCACAGAGACCACAGAAGTCATAATCTTTACAAAGGCAATAAGACTGACAATAAAAGTGTCCTTGGCAGCAATGCCCACAAAGTAAGTGAATAATAAGTATTTTTTCAGATTAAACCTCTGATGTTGTTTAGGATACAGGCTCCCAAACCCTCACTCTCTTTGAGGTTACATTTCATAGGCTTGGACATGAGATATGGATCTATGGACACTGTCTGCTACTGGAACCTCTCACAAGGGTATGGATTGCTCCCACATCCACTCTTTCTGGGATGTATGTTCCAGATAAACTGCAGGATGTTGAAATTACTTAACAATAAAATCAGATAATTGTATCAATGGCATGGCATTTCATTCAGTTGACTGCAGGATAAAGCTGTAAACCAGTGTGTCTCACTTCTGCTTGAGAGAGGGTTAAAGCACACTTGGTGATGAATGATTTCAGTTTTCACTCAAATCTTACCAAGGCCTTGGCACAAAATTTACTACAATAATAGAAGGTGACCTTTCAGTAATATTTGAAATAATCGGTAGGTAAAGCTGGCATTTAAAAAGCAATCAGAAAGTTTTATAACCTAGGATATCCCACAGGGTCTTAAATAGACCAAGACCTTGTTGTGCCTCAGTAAATGTCTCTGTATTTCAGGTGGATATATGTTTACCAAAGACAGTCATGGATTTTTAACTTTGATAGGTGTTAAAGACAAGTATGAATTCTCTTTCTGGTGATCTAGTTGTACTCAATGGATACTGAGAGGACTCTGGGAGAACATTATCCATCCTGAATCATCTCATTAGCCTCTCAGCTTTCCCACTTACCCCACGTTTAATCTTGAAGTTCACAGGAATGTTGATGGGAGCACTTGCTCTAGGCATGTACGTGTGTTTATACGTGTGCATGCATGTGCCAACTCTTTTTTGACAACACCTTTCATATAGACAAAGTCTACCAACACAGCACAAGGGCAGCAGGCACATGGCAAGATCACTGTCTGCAGCTTCTCCTCCAAGAAACAACAGTTTCACAAATATATCCCATTAACTTCATGTCATTTAGTGTCAATACTAAACTTTCTTACCCAGCAGCACAGTAGGGGAATCTTCCTAAAAGACAGCTCGCCACCATCTTCTCAAGGGAACTTAAGGATAGGCAAGAAATTCTGGTCACATCCCAAAAATGAACTTAAGTCAAAGTGTGTGGATGTGCATGTGCACATTTCCAAATGTGTGTGAAATCTTACGTGTGTGAAATTTTATGTGTGCATACAGATTTGATGACAAAAAAGGCATTTCTGATGCCTCATATAGTCCAATTTCTCACCCATGTTCCCTGTGAACAATGGCTATTTGGGTTTGACTACACTTACCAGTCGCTCTCTGCTGTGCTACAATTTAAAGCTAGAAGGAAAGGAAATTGGCAAGATAAAATGTAAAAGTTCCCACAACTCTGCAGCCAAGATAACGTAAACTGTAACCTAATTATCGGAAAATCTCACTCGGAAAAGCTGGAAGCCAGAGGGAGCTGCCAAACCATGCTATAAAGTTAAACAGTAAACACATTCAGAGACCAAAGCAAAATAGCAATCCCACTAAACAGGTACAACTCAATGGCAAATAAGATGGTTGGCAACAAGACAGGAAATAAAAACCAGGCCTTGATATTTACAGGGAATCAACAAGGGAGGGAGAGATTTAGGCAGCATGGAGTGTTGTGGAAAAAGGGAGGGAGCAGGCAAGGGACCAAGCATGTCAGCAGCTCAGAAATTGGAAAGACTGGAGCAGTGGAAGTATCAGCAAATTTAATGGAATAATATCTTTTAAAGCTAGTTATCCATCAGATTGAAAGGATGGGCTGAGTGTTTTGCAGGAAACCCTGCCCACAAAGGCAGCAAGTGGTGTCTAGTTGAATGTCAAGATGACCTGGTGGAGGAGGGAGGGAGGAGAAAAGGAAGTGGAGAATCCATGGAGAAAATGCACTTGTGAGGGTGGTGGGTACTCCTGGAAGAGACTGGGAGGCAGAAGCAATGGACACAACAATAGGAGGGTCTCGTTGCATGGACAGAGACAAAAGTAAGGAAGTGATCATGGGAAAGAAGGAATGACAGAGGAGATCCTTGCCTGGCTGCTGTTATGGATGTTGTCACAGTGCAGGCACACTGACAACGCAAAACTTTTGCGAAAATTGGCATTGGATTATTATTGTCACTTGTACCGAGGAACAGTGAAAAACTTGTCTTGCATACCGATCGTACAGGTCAATTCATTACACAGTGCAGTTACAATGAGTTAGTACAGAGTGCATTAAGGTAGTACAGGTAAAAACAATAACAGTACAGAGTAAAGTGTCACAGCTACAGAGAAAGTGCAATACAGGTAGACAATAAGGTGCAAGGTCACAACAAGGTAGATTGTGAAGTCAAGAGTCCATCTCATCGTATAAGGGAACCGTTCAATAGTGTTATCAAAGTGGGATAGAAGCTGGGACAGTGGGATAGAAAATATGTTCTCAGGTTGTGGTGAAGCTGGAACTATTGCCCATCCTCACTATCCCAAGTAGAATTTGGCACAGCAATTAATCATGAAATCATGTCAATGATAGAGGTGAGCAGGGAATGGAAACCAATAGCAGTCAGATTAAAAAAAATTCTAGTGGGTGTTGCATATAGGCCCCAGGTAGCAACTGTGAAGTGGCAAAATGTACCAGTCCAGAAATTAGAAATATTTGTCACAAAGGCAGAATGGTCTTAATAAGGGATTTTAATTTCTATTTTTCTTGTGATGGGTTGATGATCTCATGTCTGAGAGGCAGTGAAAATCTAGAGTGTGTTAAGGACGCAAAAATATGTTCTTGAATTAAAAGGCAGCAGGCTATATTAGATTTAATAATGAGTAATGAGCAAGGTTTAGTTAAACAGCCTGAAGGTACATGAACATTTCTCTAATATTGATTGAAATATGACCGAGTTCAAGGCAGGGAGAAACATTAAACATTAAAGCTGACTTTACTGAATTTTTGTAGAGACAAAAATTGTTCATGGCAAACTTGGGGCTTGGCAAATCTGCTCAAAAAACAATTGAATGTGATACAAATCATTTTAAAACCCTAAGGGGCAAAATATCTGCTTGCCAAAACAAATACTCATAGACAAGTTAAATGGTAAGGGACAACAAAATCTTTGAAAAAGCACAAAAAAGGCAAGAACTAGCACAGATTCTAAAGAATGGAAGAGATATAGAGAATGCCTTAAAGAAAGCAAATCAGATATAGAATTAAAAAAAGGGATTATAAAGAAACTTCCAAACTTATGAAAATCAATTCAAAAATGTTTACAATGAACTAAAAGAGGGTAGTCAGGTGCAATGTGGATTTCTTAAAAATGGTGAATAATCACCCTGTAAAGGAAAATAAGAAATGGTGACCATGTAGAATGATTACTTTGTTTTAATATTTACATTTGAGAAAGAGGATAGTATCTCAAGAATGCCATATTTAACCAGGAAGAGACAACAACTAGACATCAACTAAATAGCAGTGATGAAGAAAATAATGGAACTTTGGAGTGACAATTCACCCGATCCAGATGATTTCCAACCCAAAACTTTAAAAGAAGCTGTTAAAGATGCATTGCCCATAAAACTTGTGATGTTCTTTAAATCTGGGATCAGTTCCCTTAGATTAAAAAATCTGGACCTATCACTCCAACATTTACATGTAAAAGGGACAGCTGGGAATTGCAGACTTGTTTAACATTTGTTGTTAGGAAGTTATCTGAGTCTATAATTAAGGAGAGGGTGACTGAACACCTTGAAAACTTTCAGTTGATCGGAGAGAAGAAGCATGAGCTTGTGAAGGATAGGTCAAGTTTGAGGAATACAGCTGAATCTTTTGAAGATATGACGAAAGCAGTGATGGGCAATATCTATGGATGTTAATTATGTGGACTTCCGGAAAGTATTTGATAAAGTCATCCTTAAGAGATTGTTAGTTAAATTGGGACTGAGGCCAGTTTACTTACCATGCTGGGATATTGGTTGAACAACAAGAAAAAGTGTGCAGCAATAAAGGGCAGGAACTTAAATTGACTGGGTACTCATGGTGTCCCACAAAGACCTATGCTTGGGCTACAACTATATTTACAAATGATTTGGCTGGTGGGATAGAAAGCTATGCATCGTAAACAAGGAGAGAGAAACATTAATTTACAAAGAAATATTAGGAGAGTGAGCATATGGATACATGCAGCATATGGATTTCAATGCAAGTAAGTGTGACGGTGTCTGCTTTGGATGTAAAAAGAAGATTATACTTTATAAATAGTTAAAAGATAAAAGTAGTGGAGGTCCAATGAGACTTTGGGGTCCATAGAATATAAAATGAGACACGAGAAAAGGGAGCAGGAGTAGGCCACACGGCCTTTGAAACTGATGTGCCATTCACCAAGATCCTGACTTTGGGCCTCAATTCCATTCCACTTTCCTGTGTGATCCTTATCATCCTTGATTCCTCAAGCGATGAAGGACTTCGATATCTCAGGCTTAAATAATGATTCATCATCCGCAGATCGCAGATCCAAGGATTCATAATCCACTGACAGAAGAAATTCCTCCTCATCTCTCTCCTAAGTGGCTGCCTCCTTATCCCGAGACTACACCTAGTAATTCTAGAATCTTCTACCAAGGGAAATTATCCTAACAGTATTCTTTCTGTCAAACTCTCTCAGAATCTTACACATTGAAACAAGATTATCTCTAATTCTTCTAAATTCCAGAGCATGTTGCCCTATTCTACTTAATCATTATTCACAGCCCAGCCAGTCTAGTGAATGTTCGTTGCATCTTCTCAAATGCAATGGAATGGTTCAGAAATAACCAAAATGACAAATGGATTACTAGAGGAAACAAGTTAGGTTATAGCTGCACAAAGCCCTGATTAAACCAGGAACATAGTGAACAATTCTGGGCACCACACGCTGGACCATTGGACTTGGAGTGGGGGGCAGTGAGGATATTTTAAATGATATCTGGATGCTAAAGTTTAAATTATGAGGAAATGTACAAATTAGTTTTGTTTTTCCTCAAATTTAGAAAGTTTATGGATGAGATAATTGAAGTTTACACAATGGTAAGATGAAATGACAGGGCAGACAGAGCAAAACCAGTGATTTTGGTTGGAGCATTTGCGGCTTGGGATTTGGTCAGGCCTTTCAGGCTGAAATTAGAACACAGTGATAGAAGTTTGGAACTCTCTTCCACAAATGGGGATTAATGGTTGATCAATTCTTAATTTTAAATCTAAAATTGATAGATTTTTGATAACCAAAGATCATGTTGAAAAGGTCTTCAGTCATTTATCTCCCATGATTTTGAGTGACTGTGTGCGCGCACGTGTCCCCACATGCTCACTTCCCTACTTTCTGACTTAGTTTCTTTCTTTGATAGACCAAAACACACTTACATTTCACCCACATAAAAAAAACGCACACAAATGCTTATCCTCACACATGGAATATATGCGGCCATGCTATTTATCACCTTCTCTCATACACACATACCACTCTTCTCTCTCCTACACAGACTGTTTTTCTTTCATGGTTTAGTTCAACAAAGTTTTTCACTGTATTTTATGTTATTTTTCTGCTCTGTTTCAATGTCCCAGGACCCAACCACCATAAACAGCGCTGCTGGACACCCTTCCTGCAAAAGCTGGGAACCGTCAGCAGCAACAAGCTGAGAAGCTCAAATCAATTATAGCGGAGCCCAGACTACAAACACAGGTGAAATTAAACCTTCACAAACACTTCAAACAGCTGCAGCACTATGACAATAGTACTCTCTGTTTACATTAAATATCTTTTTAAACCAAAAGGAACACGACATCATTATAAACAGCATTTTTCACTTAACATTACTGCATATTTAGTGAATGACTAACTGGTGGTGTCATGGTAACTGAAAGAAAAATAATGATTACAGAGGTCGACAAGACCCCAAGAGAAGGAGCATAGTACAGTTAGACTGAATAAGCAAAAGCTTGGGATTATAAGGAAGGAAGGTGGAGGTGAGAGAGGGGGTGGAGGAGAGAGTGGAATTATGTGTAACACAAGGAGTTACGCTTACTAAACAGTGGTGTTACATTGGGAATTGTATGTATTAAACTGAAAGCTGTGCATACTGAAGAGTGGGTTATGTAGGGAACGATGCACATTGTACAGTGCATTAACACACAGAACTGTGCATATTAAGTGCACTGTTGCACAGGGAACTGTGCCTATTGAAGAGTGTATTGCATAGGGAGTTGTGCACATTTAACAGTGTCTTGTACAGGAATAAAACAACATAAAATGCTGAAGATACTCAGCAGGTCAGGCAACATCTGTGGAGAAAGAAAGTTAACATTTCAGGTTGATAACCTTACATCAGAATTGAAAAACTCAGAAAAGAAGCATATTTTAAGTTGCAGAGCAGGAGGATTAGAGTGAGGAAAGGGAATGTCTGTGGTAACGTACAGATCAAGACTGTCCAGGTGATACAATAGCTATTGGTGCCATCTAAGAGAGGGTGATATATGCTTGTTAATCATAACTAATTGTCTGGATTGAGTATCTCTGACTTAATCTATTTTTATTTCAGATTTCCCACATCTGCAATATTTTCCTTTTTGTTTACTGTTTCACAAGGAATTGCATATTTTGAATAATGTGTTACAAAAGGGACTATGCAAAAGAGTGCAAGGATTCAGGTCCAAAATCTCCAGCGAGGTGCGGTGGACAGTCAAGCACCTCTGCATCAACTAGTTTGTGTAACATAGAGTGGAACATGGCGGTGAATGCAACGGCTACTGTGCAGGGATTGTAGGAGCCATGATAAGTTGAAGG
The DNA here is from genome assembly GCA_034780895.1 of Rhynchobatus australiae. NCBI lineage: Eukaryota > Metazoa > Chordata > Chondrichthyes > Rhinopristiformes > Rhynchobatidae > Rhynchobatus > Rhynchobatus australiae. The sequence goes on from JAUZTB010000065.1 coordinate 15,545,416, forward strand.
ACTGGTACACAGGCACTCAGTTAGAGGAGTGAGAAGGCTAAGTGATGAGAGACTGGAGAGTGATGCAAGTGCAAGAAGGTCAGGTTATTAAAAGCTATGGAGATACACGAATACCCTACATTGTGCATCTTCTTTCAAGTGCTTCGGAGCCTTTTTAATCAACATCAAGGCTTCACCATTGTACAATATGCACTCCCTGTTGTATGAAATGCAGCAGCCAATTTACACATGGCAAACTCCCACAAACAGTAATGTGTTAATTACCTGTTGTAATAATGATTGGTTGATGGCACCAGGTGGCAAAACTGATTGCACATTCTGCTTTCAAAAGAATTGAATTTGAACCCATAACTATTTGGCTCAGATTGTATCCATGTGAGCCACTGATAATATAAATCTTGAAGTGGAGAGGTAGTTTTAGTGCTTTGATTTATCAGAGGGACATCGCTTGTAGGTCTGTCTCTACTTTTTCATGGTGCTCACCAAGGGATTGGGATCAGGATTCTTCACAGGCTTTTCCATTCCATGTATAAGTAGATCAAGTACTTCCCTGACCAAGCTGATCTGCCTCACCACAGGTCTTGCTTTATATCTGATGCCTTATCTTGTATAATGTCACTGACATAGGATGATATCAGCAGCTTAAATAAAGATCCACATAAGACCCTTGTTCATTTGGTTCCCAGTCCAGTCAAGCATCATTGTTATTAAATGGAAATAGCAGTGACCACTCTGAGGATGGAACAAATGTCCTGACAACTCTGGCCATTTCTGTCTTCATCTCCACCAGGATCCAAAGGGACTGTTTCCAATTTAATTCATACAGCATGCTTAAAATTAGATTTAGACAAATTTTATTTTCTCTATCATCTAATTTTCTTATTTGCAATCCCAAGGGATCAGGAGTAAAATTAATAGAAGTCTCTCCACAGCAGCTGAATCAAAAATTCACCTTCTTGGAATGTGCAAATAAAAAAAGACGCTTTCAAGTTGTGATGTTCAAGGAACCTGAGCACAGGGCTACACAAATCCCATGGACACAAGGAGGAGTACAAACAGAGACTTTCCTGAGAACCTTGGATAGAGGTCTCCGTAAATATCAACAAGATAATTCAGCGAGGAGAAGGTATTCCTTTATCCTTGTCCTAATGATATTGATAGGTTGCAGTTGCACAAATATTAGTTACCACTGATAATCTCAGTTGAAGGCAACTCCTCATCTACAAATTTAAACAGTGATTAATAACTGGCCAATCAAGATCAAGGGTTCACAATTGTACCTGGCCTAACAGAAGGAGAAGCCCTGTTGGCTTCTTACCTCTTGCTCAGGTTCTGAGGTTTACCATTCATTACCAGATCTGAAGCTAGCAGCTTTCCTCAGTCTGCCTGAGAAAAACATAGAAATAGCTTTGTTCGTTTCCTGATAACTACTCGTTCATCCCACATACAGTTCAGGTGGATGTATAGGATTCCACAGTACAATTCAAAGAAGAGCATTTATTACTCAGTCTACACTGCCAGTAAATGGATTCACTTGCCAGTTGTCTCATGTGGGATCCTGCTATGCATAAACAGCTGTCAGATTTGTTTAATCAACCACTGCATTTCAAAGGTGAACCTATGTGTGATGTGTTTTGGACAAATTTCACTGCAGCCAACTTTATTCCACAAAGAGTGCAGAATGAAAGGAAAGAACATGAACTCAAAATGCAGTATAACATTCAGAAAGCAGTTAAATGATTCTAAAATGATAAAAACCACCAGACTAGAAGGAAAGAAATAAAATGAAGTGATAAATGAGGATAAAATAAACTGAAGGGGGAAGTCTGAGTGAAGGAAAAAAGGCAGTTTGAAGATCAGAGGCAAGAGAGAGAAACAAAAAGAATAGCACTAATCATGTAAGAGAAGGAAAGGGGTAGCAATAGAGGCAGACAAAGGAGGAGAGAGTACAGACAGAGAGAGACTGGAATAGTGTCAGCTAGTGATGAAGACAGAGAAAAATCATAAGGGAGCAACAGAAGACAGAAAGTGAGCGATAATGGTTGTGAGTAAGGAGGGAAAAAACAGGAATTAAGCGAGAATCAACATGTGTGGGGAAAATGAAAGAAAAGGGATGAGTGGACATGTATGATTTTTAAGGGAGCTTGAAAGTTTTAAGATATTATTGCACTCCATAAACTCTATGCACTTTCTCTGGACTTTTTGTATTGATCCCTTCTTT
>JAUZTB010000065.1:15597115-15608493 GCA_034780895.1 Rhynchobatus australiae
CGGGGGGGGGGGGGGCAAAATCAGCAGGAGGAGTTCAGTGTGCTGTGGAGCTCCGTCAAATCGGTCTGAAAGGGAACTAACAGAGTAATGAAGAAGTCGGTGTCGTTTCAGACGCGTTGCATTCATCTTCCTGGCACCGTGGCTTATCTTGTTTCTGTCATGTAAGAGAAACTGACTCCGAGTTCCATGTTGTAGAGGGATCTGCGCATTGGATAGATCTGAGCTATACCACCGCTTGGGCGAAGCACAAGAAGAGTAGCCCCTCGCTCTCTGCTTTGCGTTCTCAAGGAGTTGAAATACACCGCTAGTCCCCAACTGACGTTAAAGTTACTTAAACACAATTCTGAAACGTCCCCGTAATTCTTACCCAGTCTGACCACAGGGCTATTGTTGCACTTGGCTAGTCAAGATAATGAAATCTCAACTTCCATGTAATAGTTATGAAGGGTTGGGGTTTGGAAAGCGCGGTTGCAGCTCAGAACACTTGCGGGGAAAGAGGGTAGTATTAGGCAAGATCCAGAAGGTTCTGCGTAGGGAGAAAGGCAAGGGCTTCCATTATTATGATTGTCCAATTGCATCATTTCTGTTTTTATTAAATAAACTCTGATCTACCACATGGGTCTGGAGTTTGTCTGGAACTGATTGAGGAGTCTGGATATGTATTGTTTATGCCAGCCAACAAAATGTTAATGGATACTGAAAAATGATTCACCTTCACCCAATAATCATGCAGCTGAGGATTATCAGTGAATAATATCTATATAGTCTTCAAAGGGTTAAGAATTGGCTTGCTTTTATATTCTTTAAAAGTGACCAGAGATCCTGGTCTGTAACAGAATGGTATTTAGTATATATAATGGTGAGACTGAAAAAACATTTTGCTAAAATCTTGCCCACCCAACTCAAATATTTTTAATTTGCTTGCTTCCACTTTCTCAATACACTTTTCTCTCTCACTCATTTTCATTCTCTCCTATACAGCATTAAAATGCAACCAGGGGACTCATTCTTTGTACACTGTTGAACAGCTGCTCAGACAAGTTGATTACTGACACTCCACGATGATAGTCACCCTCTTGCCAAGTGGACCTTCAGGACTTTTAGATCATTTGAGGGCAGCAGTTTATGCAACAATGCCATCAACTACATCCTCCCTTCCTGATAGTTAGGAAGGGCCTTGGATCAGGTTTATAGATTCCTGGCCAGTGTTGCCATCATAAAACAACACAGTGAATCCTTTAACACCCCAAATCTCATTGGGAAGGAAATCCAGCCCTGGCCTCCTTATAGCTGAACTTCTGTCAGAACTGGAAGTTGTGAAAAGAACTGAAATATTTTGGTGATATTTTGACCTGAAGGCAGAAAGTGTCATAGAAATCCTGGTTCACAGCACCATAGGAAAACAGGAGGAGTGAATATAGAAATTTCAGCAGAACTCTTAGTGCTCGATCACAATAAATTAGAACATCAGAATTAGTGGATATTGGCTACAGAGAGGATTGACCTCAGCTTTATTGCTCCCGATGGTTTAATATTATGCCAGCTCTCACTGTCTATGTGCAGTGAAGAGTTGCCACTTAGATATGAGTAACTAGCAACTTTGGAATGAGCAGGGTGCAATGAGTAAATTGTCGCCTTCACTGCTCAGGCACTGATCTGATGGATCATGTGCCCACTGTAAAGGCTGCTTAATTTTCATCCTGTCAGTACCAATGGGATGAAAATTAGGTGGCTTGTTTAAAAGGCAGATGATCTACTTTCACATTATTGCCCATAAAGTGAAGACGAACAAAAAAAAAGGCCTTCTGATTTCAGCTAAAGAGAGGAAGTGGAGTGGGGGTGGGGGAGCAGCAGATCATGGAGGGGAAGTATGGTTCATTAGGAGGAGGCTAGTCAAACTTAATACTGAAGTCCCATCTTCCCTCAGAATCTCTGACTCCCCCTTGATGACCTTTAAACTCCAAGACTGTAAAATACAACACCTCTGTGGTACTTTAAGAATCAGGTTACACAATGGAAAAAAATCCAGAAATAAATTATTTCACTTCTTAAGACAATAACTAACAAAGATGCGTCACTAATATTTTGTGATGTTATTTTCTTTTCTTTGTGAAAGCATCTCATCCAAAGACACAACCACATTCTGGAGGTTGTGGGATGAAAGGAAACTCAGGGGCAATTTTGGTTTAGAAGAGGAAACAGAACCAAAAGGCAGGAAAGACCTGGGGAAATTGGGAAAGCACATCTCAAGTGGCTTCCAGACACTGTATGAACATCATGAGCAAATTTTATAATTAGTAACTAAACGCTTGTGCTTATTGTTTGCTAAAATTTCATATTTTGGATGTATTTGTCAATTCTTATTTTATTGATAACTATCCACCTCTTTCCCCAAGTAGAAACTGTCTCAAATTATTAACTGCAGTGTGACTTGAAACATTCATAGTTGTACAAATAATTCGTCTGTCCCTAACTTTGCAAGATGTCAGCACTGAAATTTCAAATTGATTTTTCAATTATTTCAGTGGTTACATAAGAATGGAAAAAAGACAATATATTTTGACCAGTTTTGATCTATCTAATATATTCAATCACTTAAATTATTGAAAAGAAACATAAAATGAGAAGATTAATCAAGTCCAATGTCAACCTTCAATTATTTTACAATTTCAAGAGCAATATTCAGCTTGTTTTTTTTCTCTTTTATAATTTTGTTTAATATTAAAAATGAAAAACAGCAACCATTTTTCTTATGTTACAAAAATACCTTAAAATATAGCTCTCACCATTAATATAAAGAGGGGATAGAGACAGCCTTGCACAAAAAGTTACAGAGGCAAATTCTACCAACATGGAATGTGGAATAAACACTGACTTTTTTAAAAACTACTAAATACTTTTGGATATTCCAACAAGGAAGATTATCCTATGGTTCTTTATATTTTTCAGTTTTAATGTTCTCACTGAAGAGGTTCAGTGATAGATAAATGAAAAGTTTAGGTGTTGCTGTTTCTAGCTCGAAGACCTGTCTTGAACTATTTCTACTGCAATGTCAAGTTGTCAGGGCTTCAGCTCTTAACCCAGTTACCAACGCAGAACCTGGAGTCTGGTCTGAACAAATTATGTTCAGATGCTTACAGATCAGCGTTCTGCGTTCATGACTATCTGCAATTATTTGCAGGATGCGGAGGAGAGAAGGGGAGTTGAAATAAGCTGAAGAAAGCTCACATTGAAATTGTTGCAAGACATGTCTACACAAAATGAAAAGGCACGATAAATGGCAATAATTAACACTTGGGAATACAAAAATTAAAAGGTTTCTGACTGAAAATCAGCTAGCAAATGGGTTAAAATGTTTGTAAGAAGCTAAGGACTTTTGTCCTCTGAACAGAATGCGGTTCCCTTCTAATATAAGGGCAGTGTTTTTTTTACAGCGCAATTTCCTCTCAAATGAAAATGAGTCCACACTTTACTCAATATTGCTATCTACCATCTCATCTAAGGACAGGTGTATTCAGGTACCTCTTTAGGTGAACCAGATTTTATACTTCTTCATTTCCCCTCGACTTTCTGCTTTTCTTCATCCCTGCTTCCCGTCTCCCTCTCTTTCCTTCACTCTGTCTGTCTCATGTTTTACTCTCTCTCACTTGAAGCCTCGGTCGGTAATTTTGTCCCAATCTCCCATACTTAGTTGTTTTCTTCAACTTTCAGTCCCCCCCCTCCCCCCCAACTCCCCCATCCCTTCGGTCCCTCACTGTTTATTTCCCTCTGTCTTCGACAGCCAAATGTTAAGATTTCGTGTTAACAAAAAAATATTTTCAGGAAAGCTAAAGACTGCCGAATCCATTGACTGACTAACATTTCGAACTTTCCGATATCACTAACGTACTTAATGACTTTTGTCTGTTTTTGGTTGCAATGTTGACAGTGACGGGTTATGAAGAGGCTGTTGACGCAAAATGCATTCATTACCCACAACCTGCCGACTACTTGTCTTAAAAAAAAATCCAACCGTCCAGCACACTTAGGCTCTGTGGCGAGTTCTATCCACGGTCGTGATTTCAAACCCGCCAACCTCACCTTCTGTGCCTGGTTTTGTGAAATCACCATCTCGAGCGGCCGCTACTAATTACAAACTCCTCCACAGAAATAATAAGATCAGGCGGAGTTGCATTACATCTTGGTGAGTTTGCCTCCTGTCACAAGTGTCAAGTCTCTGCTGAAATCGAGGGGCATTTGAGACCAGGATTTAGAAATACTCTTCAAATTGCTACGAAATACACAGAAAAATAGAGGAGCGAAATTGTTCAATTTATAAGAGGATAAGCCAACTAAAATACAACTACTTTTTGTTACAATATGTTTCTGATCCGATCCGAGGAGAGATATTAGTTCAGTTGCATGGGATCTATTTGGTTATGTATGTTTGCATGCTTCCAAAATTGTCTGCCTAACTTTCAGCCAAGCGAATGTTGTGCTTCGTGATGGTATAATTCAGGATGACCGTTTTGTTTTGGTTTGCGTCCTTTGATTGTACCTTGACATTAAAACGAAATAAATCTTTGCAGCCTCTCCACATCTGCTCTGGTGCAGTGAGCAAGTGAGGGCCCTTCCGCCAGTGTTAGGATAGAAGTCGACCCAGAGATGTCATGGGGAAAGGGGAATCCTACCCTTGGGATGTAAGATTTAATAAAGAAATCAACATTAGAGGCAGGCATTATTTAAACACACCACTCAAAGGAGTATTCAAGCAAACATGCACAACTGTATGTTCAACTGTTGAGAATTCCGGGATTGATAGCGCCTCGTGTTAATCTCTTTACTAATGATAACGAGCCCGAGCTGCATACTGTGCTGGGCACATCTGAATAATAATTGCATGTTCTCAATTAATCACATTGCCACGTTTAGACTTAAAAATATAGAGTCTCTGATCATTCTGAAAATAAGAAACTTTAAAACATGGTGGAAACATTTGAGTTGGTATGCATAATGGAAATATTCTGAAAGATAATGTGTGGACACGTAAACAGTTTTGAAATCAGCCGCGATTTCCACCATTATAAATCCCTCACGCCATCCACGGGTGAATTCACAAGGGGTCCGGGGACATTTGGAGTTTAACCCTTTTCATATCTCCCTGCGCCCTCAGGCAGATTTCAACTAACATGTCTTTTCGGATTGTTGCTGTTTAGAACATTATGTTTCTTAAGGGTAAGTGAGCAGCTTGTCCCAAGGATTTCCGAATGCCTCGGTAGCGACTGATTATCACCTCAAGAGACAAACGTTTTCTTCCCAAAGTTGACCAAAAAAAAACTGCTTCTTAGAAATGACTGGGAGAAAATATTTGCTTTGAATTTACAAATGCAATGCTCATTTTAGATAATTTACTCCAGTAACAAAACTTGATGGAAGACATATATTGGCGGAAAGCACAAATATACAGAACGCCCAGGGTGTGAGGTTTGCGAAAGGCGGCTGTTTCTGGAAATTCGGGAAGATAGAGCGGGCAGGAGTGAAAAAAAAGAGGTTCGGAACAAATAAACATCTGTTCGGCAGACTGCACAACGTGTGACCGACTCTAACTCCGCACACACGGGGGGAAATCCCCGAGTCTTGCGGAGCTGGAACAATCATTACCAGGTGTAAATGTCCTGTGATAATCTCAACGAGTCTGGGAGAAGTTTGCTCGTAATCTCTTTCTCTTCTCAAGGTCTTTCCATTTTCCCCACTCACACGTTTCCCAACTGCACTGAATCCTATAACCAAACCATGCGCCAGAAAATACTGCATCTTTGCGGTCTCAGACCCACTTACTACAATCGAGCCATCACCGTTTGAGCTCAGCACTGAGACACAGCAAATAATTATTTCACGCACACGATTCTTTAAATATCGATTTGCCATGTTTAAAAAAAACCGCGCAATAGTCTGATTTCATGGATTAAATAGGAAGTGGCTGGGAGGTTAAACTCGACTCGGGTGCTCTCGATTAAATCGAGACAAAGCGATTTCAAAAATTTTTTAAAAAAGCAGAATAAATCAGACCTGAAAGTTCAGAAACTAACAGCACCAAAGTTGTGGCGGCTTTACAGCGGGCTTTGTGCTAAACACACAGCAGTTTCGTGTGTTATTTCTTTAACAACCCAGTACGGGAATCTATTAGGACATCATAAAGAGAAATAAACCGGCGTTTAACATTCTATGGTTATCACCACCAATCGTTTAAGGGCGATTTAAGGGGCTGTTGCAGTAATACAGTTGGAGGTCTCTGCAATCAGGCAGAAAGCGAGCACTGGAGAAGGCTACTGAAACTGACCCGTAACTGACAGCGGCGATCTGGGAAATGCGAAACTGCAAGTTTCACCGCGGCAACGAAGGGAGAACAAAATATGCGGCGAAGGAACGAATATATTCCTATCTGCAAAAAAGGACACTTCAGGAAATCCCTGATCGATAGATTTTACGCCGGAAAGTGACGGGCTGTTAGAATATATTGAGTGAGGTCCGAACCAGTCAGGGTCTCCCTACCCTCACCCCTATCCCCAACACCAGGCTCAGTTAAGGACCTCTGGCTAGTGGGGGGCAACGGATGGGCAAGTGCGGGTAAGAGGGGCAGGGTGGACCGAGGGGAAATAGCGGGAGAGTGTCTCCTGTTAACGCGGCCAGGGAGTACCCAGAAGCTGATGCGATTCAATCGCCTCTCCCAATCCGCAAAGCTGGGAGTGAGCTTAACAAAAAGCTGCAAACTCTAGAAAGGAAACTCCAGGAGACCTGCCTCTGCTCGGGACTGGACACACGCCACCCCAGCCCAACAAATTCGATCTTTTACTATATCTGCAGACCTGGCTCGCAATACCTCACTTTTAGTTCGATTCTCAATGACATTTTATTCAGATCGAAGCCCCACCAAACAATCTCACCCCATCAACACTCCGCCGTCCAAAAGTATAAAGCCTACGGCTTCCTCGGCCGCGCTGGTGAATCCCGATTCCTCCCCACATACCCACCCTCTTTTGACCGTGACTGAATTTTCAAGCTAATCTTTACGAATTTAAACGGCCCCGATTCCAGCGCCGTTTTCTCTCAGACGAAAGCATGGTCTCACAGAGCGAGTCCTGATACTGTTAATCAGGTCAAATTCATACCCGGCAGCTCAGGACCCAGGGAGATCAAGTCGCCGGTTTTTGGGCAATGGAACGTTGTTCACAACAGCTTAATGGAAAGGAAGACCGGCAAATGCAGCCAACCTCCAATGTTAAACCACATTCTAAACAGTTCACCAGAAAGAAACTACCGAGTTAATGCGAGACAAAACTGGACCTGAATCAGGTTTAATCCCTTCCCTACAAATATTTCCTATACACAATCAGACTTTCAAATAAAGCCGCCTCCCCCACTCCCACTCTCACATGTTAAACCCCAAAGCTTTTCAAAGTTCAAATCGATCCGCTAAATGGAAGTTCTCCAGTCTCCGAGCCAGGCTCCGACATAATCCAAAAACTTTTAGCAGCAACAAAAAGCATTGCCTGTCTTCATTTCATTAAACAATAACACGTTCTTCTCATATTTTAAAAAGTAAGGAAGGTTCTCTTTCTCAAAAAAAATGAAATCTACAAAACTTTTCCCATAAGATTTATTAGTCACATGTACATTGAAACACTCCTTTGTGTAGAGTGTTCTGGGGGCAGCCTGCAAGTGTCATCACATTTCCAGCGCCAACATAGCACACCCACAACTTCCTAACAAGTGCATCTTTGGAATGTGGGAGTTAACCGGAGCACCGGGAGAAAACCCACGCAGTTATAGGGAGAACGTACAAACTCCTCACAGACAGCGGCTGGAATTGAACCCAGGCTGCTGGTGCTGTAATAGCGTTATGCTAATTGCTACACTACCGTGCCTGCCCTGACTTTAAAAAAAAATCCTGTACTCTAAAAGTCCTGTGACAATACACAAAAATTAGATGAGCATCATCTTGAATCAGGAGTACTAAACTCACGATTCACAATAGTGGAAATTCAACGACAATTTCCTGACTAAAAGCTATTTCCTGCCCCCAGGGAGGTGCTTCAACTATAAATTCAGCAAACTTCCAATCCAAATTTGTATTTCTTCAAGATTCATTCTGGTTCTGACAAAAGGTCCCAGACCCAAAACTTTAACTGAAGCATAAACAAATTGCTGGAGGAACTCAGCAGGTCAGGCAGCATCTGTGGAGGGAAATGGACAGCTGACATTTCAGGTTGGATCGTGACCTTTCATCTGGATGGGCCAAATAAAAGGGTCACAATCTGAAACCTTGACTGCCTATTTCCCTCCATAGATGCCGTCTGGTCTGCTGACTTCTTCCAGCAGTTTGTTTTTTGCTCCAGATTCCAGCATGAGCAGTCTCTGTGTCTCCTCAGTCTTAAACTGTTCTCCTTTCCACAGATGCTGCTTGACAAGTGCTTCCAGAATTTCATTTATTTTTATTTCAGATTTCAAGCATCTACCGTTATTTGATTATCAATCATGATGGCGTATCTGAGATTTTGTTGTGAAGAGATTTGTTTTGCATGTTCTTGCTCATCCCTCACCAAGCCACTTCCCACACATCTAATCAAGATAACTAGGTTAAGAATACCTTCAGTTCACATTCAGAAACTCCTTTCAACATTTTTAGGTCTTTTCACAAGTAGTGCTCATGAGTTTTTGTTATAACAAATTCAAGAGGGAAAAAAAAAACAAGTATTTTGCCATTAAAAAGTTTTCTTTGAAAACTGATTACAAAAAGGTATTAGAAACAGATGCAAACAAAAAAAGGCTACCTTCATTGGAAATATGATATTATACAATTAAGCTTCCAAGAATACATTCAACCATGTTGGAAAACCTGTTGTGGATATATTCCCAGTGGCCAAGATTGTCATAACGATCAATTTGTTGGAACTGAAACATGTTGCAGCTTGAAATTATGTTTGAGATGTGGATTTTATCAAATGCTTATATATCTTTATTCTTAAAATCATCCACATAAAGTATCCAATTAATCCACAAAGTTTAATTAAGTAATATGGTACACCTGAAGAGCAGTGATTTTACTCAGTGCTTTGGTGTTACTGAAATCAAATTTTGAAAAACCCACAAGTTACTGTGAAAGATCTCAATTCAAAAAGGTCTGTACTATGTGAATTGAGATGAGTTCTTAATTATAGAATGATAGAAACATACAGCACAGAAACAGGCACTTACAGCCAACCTGGTCTAATTTGACCATGATGCCAATCTACACTAATCCCACTTGCCTACAATTAGGCCCATATGTCACTGTTCCTTTCCTACCCATGTCTTGTCCAGATGCCTTTTACACATTGTAATAGTATCAGCCTCCACCACCTCTTCTGAGAGCTTTTCGCTGTGTGAAATAACTTACCACCGACATCATTTTTAAATTTCTCCCCTCTCATCTTAAATCCATGCCCTCTAGTCTTAGACTTCTTTGCTTTAGGGAAATAAAAGATTCTCTCCCATGTCCCTGGTAATTTTGTCAACCTCTATGAGATCATCCTTCAGCCTCCTACATTCCATTGAGAATGAACCCAATCTCTCCTTATAACTGCACGTTCTGGTCAATCTCTTCTGTACTCTTTCTATTGCTACCACATCCTTCCTGTAGTGTGGCAACCAGAACTGTATACAATAAGTGCAGTCCAACTAATGTTTTGTACAATTGCAACATGACATCCCAACTGTTACATATGCACGGAGCAAGAATGACAACAGTGTGGTAGAATAAATGTCTTTACTGATTCATATCAATCAAAATACAGAAACAAAGCAACTTACAATTTAGATCCACAAGGCCCATGGAGACCTAAAAATGCATGAGTCCCCGAAGTCCCACACCAAAAGTGAAGTTGGGCATGCCGAAGGGCATCAGTGCTCTGGCAAGCAATCGATTGGCCGGCCAGTGCGCGCATGCGTATAGGCGCACACATGTGTACTGCCACATTCACACCATCGGTCTGCTGCACGATTGACCAACCAGTGTGTGCATGCGCATTCACCACGTTTTCCGTACAGTTCATCCCTCCCCCCATAGGAGGGAGCTGCAGGGGAGGAAAATAGGTCATGCGAACATCGAGAAACATTGAGGAGATATTTCCGCCATTATTGTGCCTGGCATCAGTCGACCGGCTGATGCACCGTCATGGACCATCGTGGGAGGGGCAGCTTCTCTCTTGGTGTCTTCCTGATTAGCTGATACCGAGGTTGGTGGGTTGTGAAGGTCCTCCCCTCTTCTGAAGCGTCCACTTGAACAGTTGGATACCTCGTGTCTCCCCCATTAAGCCTAGCAGAGGGTTATGATCTGCGTGGATTTCAAGAGGCTGTCCAAATATGTATAAATGCAAGCGCTTGATGTTGAATATAATTGCTAGAGCTTCTCAGTCGAGCTGTGAATAATTCACCCCCATCTGAGATATTGTCCTTGAAGCAAAAGCAATAGGCATCTCTGTTCCGCAGGGCATTCAATGTAGGAGGGTGGCCCCAATCCCATATGGTGAGACATCATATTTCATGACTACAGGCTTTTCAGGATCATAACGCACCAACACAGACGAAGAACTGAGGCAGTTTTTATTTGTTCAAATGCCTGTTGCTCAATTCTTGACTATTCCCAGTGTTGGACCTTCTGGAGTAGGTGATATAACGGCTTTAACACTGCGGCTGACTGATTTAAAAATCAGTTGTAATGCGTGACTAGTCCCAGGAATGAGGGCAACTGCGTCACGTTTCGTGGATGTGGAGCCTCTTTTTTTAAGACTTTGATTTTGGGCTCCTGTGGGTGGAGACCTACTTTGTCAACTTAAGGTTATCGGCTGAGTCGGCCAAAAAAATCAATTTCTCCTTCTTTAGAAGTAAAGCTGGCTTCCTCTGACCAGAAAAATACTCTGTCTAGTGTCTCAAGATGATGGGACTCTGACATACAAGTTACTAAAGTATCATCAAGGTAAGCACAGATGTGTGGCATATCCTTCGCTAAATTATCAATAAGCCCTTGGAATACCCCAGGTACGGAACTCACTCAAAATGGCAGGTACTTGTACTGAAACAGGCCTCTGTTTGTATTGATTGTCGTAACATCCCTTCGTCAAGGGTGACCTGATTGTTGGCCTCCCAACAGGGATGCATACAAGCCCTCCATCCATTGCAGTGGATACACATTCAGTCCTGCCGCAGGGTTTGCAGTCAGTTTGTAGTCATTGTAGATGTGCACTGATCCATCGGACTTGAGGATGGGTACGATTAGAGCCACCCACTCTGAGTACTACACCAGCTCTATCACCTCTGCTTTCTGCAAGCGGTCAAGTTCTTATCCTAACTTTGGGCCCACA
>JAUZTB010000065.1:15748098-15759616 GCA_034780895.1 Rhynchobatus australiae
CCTGGGGGGAGGGGCGGCGAGAGAAAAAAGAGAGAAAAGAAATGGTGAGGAGAAAAAGGAGAGATAGGCTAGGAAAGGGAAGAACAGAAGAGGCAAGGTATGGGGGGGCATGGTGGGCGGTTTAGTTTACTTAAAGTAGGAGAATTCAATGTTCATCCCATTAGGCTGTGAGGTCCCAAGACAGAAAATGAGGTGTTGTTCCTCTGGTTTGTGCTTGGATTTCTCCCGACAGTGGAGGAGGCCGAGGACTGACATTTCAGTGATGGAGTGGGAGGGGGAGTTGAAGTGACTGAAAATGGGGAGATGCAGATTGTGATCACAGACAGAACGTAGGTGTTCCACAAAATGGTCACCTAGCCTGTGTTTGATCTCGCCAATGTAGAGGAGGCCACATTTGGAGCATCGAATGCAGTCGATGATACCAGAGGAGGTGCAAGGAACCTCTGCCTCACCGAAAAGAATGTTTGGGTCCCTGGATCAAGGTGATGGAGGTGATGTAGGGGCAGATGTTGCACCTACGGCAGGGGCAGTGGAAGGATGAAATGTGAGGACAAGGGGGACCCTAACCCTGTTAGGTCTGGGATGGGTGTGGCTGAGAGCAGAGATGCAGGAAATGGCAGAGATGTGGGTGAGAGCTCCTCAACCATAGTAGGAGGGAAGCCACAGTTAGTAAAGAAATTGGACATCTCTGATGTCCTGAGGTGGAAAGCCTCATCATGAGAGCAGATGCAGCAGAGGCGGAGAAATTGAGAGTAAGGGATCACGTCCTTGCAAGTGACAGGGTGAGAGGAGCTGTAATCGAGGTAGCTGCAGGCGTTAGTGGGTTTGCAGAAGATGTCGGTAGCTAACAAATCTCCTGAGATGGAGAGATCGAGAAAGGAGAGAGGAGTATCAGCGATAAGTCAAGTGAATTGGAGAACCGGGTGAAAATTAGAGGTGAAATTAATGAAACTGTTGAGTTCCACATGGATGCAAGAGGTGGCACCAATGCAGTCATTGATATAGCCAAGAAGAGTTGAGGAGTGGGGCCGGAGTAGGCTTGGAACAGAGACTGTTTAATGTAGTCAATGAAAAGGCAGGCATAGCTGGGGCCCATGTGTGTGCCCATTGCTACACCCTTGGTCTGTAGAAAGTGAGAGGAATCGAAAGAAAAGTTGTTCAGGGTGAGGACAAGTTCAGCCAGGCAGAGGAGAGTGTTAGTTGAAGGAGACTGTTTGCCAACGGAAGGCGACCACAGACAGAACCAGTCCCCTTCCACCAACACCACCAGTCTACGTACCCAACACATCATTCTCTGTTACTTCTGCCATCTCCAACAGGACCCCACCCCCAAGCATAACTCCACCCCCCAACCACTTTCAGCCTTTCATGGGGACCACCCTCTCTCCGACTCCCTAGTTCACTCCTCCCTCCCCACCCATCCCGCTCCCACCTCAGGGACCTTCCACTGCCCCCACCATAGGTGTAACACCTGCCCCTGCACCACCACTATCACTTCCATCCAGAGACCCAAACAGTCCTTTCAGGAGACAGAGATTTACCTGCACCTCCCTGATATCATCTACTGCATTCAGTGCTCCAAGTGTGGCCTCCTCTACATTGGTGAGACCAAATGAGACAAAACGGTGACTGTTTTGTAGAACACCAACGTTACGTCTGTAATCGTGATCTGCATCTCCCCATTGCCAGTCACTTCAACTCCCCCTCCCACTCCATCACTGATATGTCGGTCCTCGGCCTTCTCCACTGCCAGGAGAAATCCAAACGCAAACTGTAGGAACAACATCTTATTTTCCGTCTTGGGACCTTACACCCTAATGGGGTAAACATTGAATTCTCCCGCATTAAATAAATCAAACCCCATCCTCCCACCTTACCTCTTCTTTTCCCTCGACATTTTTTTCTCTCTATTTTTCTCTCTCCTTTTCCTCTCCTTCCCTCCCCCAATGTCATCTGTCTCTGTACCTTTGATCCATGCCTGGGTGGATCTGCTCTCCCTTCCACCCCAATATCTGCCTATCACCATCTCTTCCCTGCATCTACCTATCACCAGCTTGTGCCCACCCCACCTCCCCTCTTTTGTTCACCTATCGCTGCTCTGTTTTCCTCCCTTGGGCTTCCCCTTTTCCTATCTTCAGTCCTGACCCGAAACGTTGACGGCCTGCTTTTCTCCACAGATGCTGCCTGGCCTGCTGAGTTCCGCAGCGTCTTGTTTATTTGGCTTTTGTATTTCTGCACTTTCAGCATCACTCCAGGATAGAATATCCTCCAACTTATGGATGGCAGAGTGTACTCCTTGTTTTAGTTTGCCTCTTTATTTGGAGACGAGATGCAAAGGAGTTGAAAACCAAACAAAAAATGTAGATGTTGGAAATCTGAAATGAAAACTGAAATGTTAGAAATGCACAGCAGGTCAGACAGTATCTGTGGAGCAAGAAACTGACTTAATCTTTAAGCTCAAGTACCTTTAATCAATAGAGCCATTGTCCTGAAGCATTAACAGTGTTTTCTAATTTTATTATATGAGGCCATCATCTGTTCTTCTGACCATGAGTTGCTGATATTCTACAGTGTTTTGTTTTTCCATCTAGATTCTAGCATCTGCAGTCCTTTGTTTCTTTAATACAAAAGCCAAAATGCTGACTATCCATTTCTGGACCTGCTTGAATTTCCTTGGGTGAGATTTAATGCAACATGTTTAACATTAGTTCGGAAGTGCAGTTATTTACTGGGATGCCTGAATTGCTTGATCTGGGAATAAATAGGAAAGCTTCCAAATGAGTGTGCTCGTAACACATCCAAGCCTTGTC
Organism: Rhynchobatus australiae; assembly: GCA_034780895.1. NCBI lineage: Eukaryota > Metazoa > Chordata > Chondrichthyes > Rhinopristiformes > Rhynchobatidae > Rhynchobatus > Rhynchobatus australiae. The sequence goes on from JAUZTB010000065.1 coordinate 15,750,909, forward strand.
TGTGTTGGTATCTATAACTTGAGAGGTTCAAATGCAATGTACCCATTTAGGAAAGCCAGAATAAGTTGCAATGTGTGGATCAGCAACTCTCCATGAGGGAGAAGAAACTCCTTGAAAAGAAAATGACAGAGCACACCAACACATTGACCACACTGATGTGCTATACCTCAGTGCAGTAATCCTAACAGGGCATGAGTACTTTCTTTCCCATGTTCCTAAAATTCTTCATGATACAGGCCATCCCCAGGTTATGAATGCCTGATTAATGCCCACTGCATATGAATGATCTTCCATGATATTATTAAATTCAAAATCCAACATACGTACATACGTTTGTTGGTATGAACTCCAGAACCAGCTTCCTCTCTCTTCCCATTTTTAGCAATTGTTCTTTCTTTTCAGTCTTATGTGTTTTTGATGCCATTCATTACATTGTTGTGGGGGCACAGTTACCATATTGAGTGATTTTTGTGTATTTTCCAACTTATGGTCAGAATTGACTTATGAACCTGCAAAAACAGAACCCATTGGTTATGCAGGGATGGCCTGTATGCTGAATTAAACACATTGATATTGCTTCAATGTTCCTTGGGCCTGATAAGGCACTGTTATGCTCTAATTAATGGTGAACATGCTTACTTGCTTTGCTTGCTATGCTTGCCTTTGGCCCTCATCATGTTAATAACGTGTGCTGCCCAAGTGGTGTTAAGATAGCAAAATATTTGGCAGAAGTCCAGCAAACAGTAGGTAACATTGAAAGTAGCAGCTGAAACTCCCTCTCATTCTCACCCACTGTTGGGGAATAACTATAATTATTTTTACATCCACTTACAGAATATGGGTGTCCTTGGCAAGACCATCATTCAATTTCCATCCCTAATTTTTCTGAGAAACGAGTCTCAGTGGTTTGGTAGGACTAAATGGCTTGTTAGGTCTTCGAGAGCAGTTAGAAATTGGCCTCATTACACTTAGCTGGGATGACCAGAGGCCAGTTGGAGTAAGATTGACAGACTTCCTTTCCTAAAGGACTGTTTTGATACAAGCTACATTCCAGATTTATTTAATTAGATGAATTTAAATTCCTCAGCTGCTATGGTGAGATCTGAACTCATACCTGTGAATCATTAGTCCAAGCTTCTGAGTTATGACCAGCAAAATACCTACAAAGCAACTATTATTACCACACATTTTCCTTTTAGAATTCACTCCATAGGTCCTTCATCCATCTCCCTTACTGATTTCAAAGGCATCCTCCAAATCCTTCCTTGGCCATGCATATCTCACTAATGACACCAAAGCAAACTGATCACTGATCACAGACTTGTTTTGTAAATCAATGTTGAGCTACTAACTGGCCCAATTAAGTTTGAAGACACTGACCTATAGATTGGAACTATTAGTGTGCATTTTTATTGAACATTGTTTTCTGTATGTTAGGCCACACAAGTACTCATTTGTTGGACAAAAAAAGGACTCTCAAGAAATTAGCTTGAGTTCCAGCAGGATGATTCACCTTTAGCATGGCTGGCATTAGTATGTCATCATTCAAGCAACTAATGATGCCAAGGGTCACACAGCACACATTTCTTCCACAGTTGGCAAGAATCAGAGTTTCTGGGAGAGATCTTTGGCTGTTACTCTTCACACAAAAAAATGGGAGGACATTGCACAATATTCAGGAAAGAGACAATAGCTAAAAGGGATACTCTATTGTACTGATTGTCTGCACATTGAATGTCCCCTCCTCATTTATGAATAGCTAACGTTATGTTAGAAAATCTGCCTTCATTGATCAGTCTTGTTTTGTAAATCAACACTGAGCTACTTGTTGCAATCACTGACCCCTTGATCAACACACCTTATAGTGACCCCTGGAGCAACACAGCATAGGAAGCAATCTGGGAAGTCCATAGCATGGTGGGGAGCTTCCCAGACACAGCAGAGAGTGGAGAGACCCCTTAGATTTTTCTACTTTTGTACCATGGCTGCCATGGAAGTACTTTAAACACTGACTCCTCTTCCAGCATTTAACACAACCATGACATGGCAATTGTGAGCTCTGCATGTAGGAACAACAGAGGTCCCATTTTAGTGTATGAACCAGTGTGCTAAACACCATGGCACTGCTTTTAGTATATTGTTGTCCAATTTCAAGAACCTAGATTAGAATGGGCATTAGTACTGTTCACGTTTAGTGCAGCAAGTAAAAGTTAACTCCAATTTGTGGACAACTATTCTTTAACTCTCGATGTTAACTCCAGTTTCTTAAGTACTTTTCTGCGAACAGGGAACATTTCCAAAATCCAGAATTAGGCCACATTCAGGCAAGAGGTCAAAGATGGCAATGTGGTGGATTTACAAGCAATTGCTTGGGGACTGGGAGAATATCAATAACGCTCCAGGGTATTAACAGTAATTCAGCATTGGAGCTAAGGTGACAGAGTTATCAGCAAAAGAGTGAAGTAGGTTCATGTCAGCAGAGTAACAGAGGTTCAACGTCAGAGGAAGTGGTACCGAAAAACATGATGGAAGCTCTACCACAACGTTGCCAGAAAATGATGCATGAAGCTTTGAACCAAACCTGCAACTGAGGAGGGAGATTCTCCTCCATGGCCAGTGTGACTCTTTGTGTTGCGAGTCCTATTCAGATAACTGGCAAGGATCTGTTAATTTTAGTTTAGTGATATATCTTTGCCCACATTTAATTGAGCATGAGTGCAGCAAGGGAACAGGCAGAGAGGGGCTTCCAAAGATGGGGATTTCCATTAGATTTCCATCTTCCTTAAATTCTGGTCTAGAAATTGGAAGACATAGTGGTGTTTCTTTATTACTGTGTGGTTCATGCTTTGTGCATGATCTCAAAGGTGATTGAAGATCTGCATCAGCCATCAGACCATGGTTGGATCTTCAAGCGATGATCTGCAACTCGCCACCCCTACCATTTGAAAGGATGGGATCTGCACAAAACCACATGCAAGGCAGGAGCTGGACTTCCCCGCACACTTTTTCAGGGTGGTCTGATAATTCCCCAGACATCTTAGTGTAGATACTGAGTAGGCATTGTCTGCCCCATCATACTCATCATCTGGATCAGACTCTGTGCAACCTTGCCTTCTGGAAAAACTGGCATACAAGTCATGTCTTTGCCCTGACCTGGTCTCAGGCCATTCATATTCAACATGCCTCTAAATTATCCTCATCTCTCTGTATCCATATTGGTGGGCTGCAGGCATCAGATGGAATAATGAGGAATTTATTCCTTCAGATTTTTCATTTCAGCATCAGGACTTTGGGAATCCAGTTATCTGGAGGAAGAAGTCACAGTGAGGAGGGTAAAAACAAGAGAGGTACAGTTAAACCATCTGAATCTTGTAAAATTGAAATGTTTAAACAAAATCAGAAACTGCTGGAAATACTCAGCATGTTAGGCTGCAAATATGGGAAGAGAAACCAAGTTAATATACCAGGTCCAAGACCCTTCATTGGAGCAAGATGGTTATCGGGTGAGAGTGACCATGTCTGAGAATGTGAATTGGATTGGAGTATAGTGACATGTTCAATGATCTCTTCATACTGTCTTTCCTCTTCATCTCCAACCATAGTCACATGGCATCCACTCCAGAGCCCTCTTCTTCAAATCACTGAGCCTGTGCCCACATCAATGGCCATGACCAGCCCTTGCTGCTGGCAGTGCCTGTGTGCTACTTTCTGTTGCAAGAAGGAGGGAAGAATGTTGTGTTGCAATGTGCCAATCTGCAGTGGTGAATAGCTAGAAATGTGTGCAACCTGTAGGATGTGGGTGAGAGTCTTGGAGATTTGGGAAATATGTGAGCAGGTACTGGTGCTCATGTGGGAGTGGCAGGAGAAAAATGGAAGTAAATGGAGCAGTGTTTCAGTTTCATGCTGCAGCTATTGGGAGAAAGGATGTATTGATGGTTTCATATATTTTCACACACATATGAAGTCATAGAGTCGTAGACCACAGAAACAGCCCCTTCAGCCCATCATGCCTATGCTAACTTTTTTCCCCATCTACACTTATCCCATTTGTGATTGACCTTCCTGGAAACCTTCTGTTATTGCTGTGTCTTCAGCCTCTGCGTGTGAAGATCTTATTTCCTTTCCATCCTTTATTTGTGCAGGGGATCCACAGATGCCCTCCATAACTGCAGCAGAGTATCCAAGAATTAAGACATTCGCTCCCATAAAACTTTCCAAAGTAGCATTATGACTCCCAGCAATGATAGACAGTGAGCATATCCCTGATATGGTGTGCAAGGATAACTTCAATTAGCATCAGTTGGCTTCAGCTGTGCTGGGGATTATTAATATTATTTCCCACAAATGTGCTCTTAATGCACAAAACATTGTCATGGGTGCTGTCTGATCACTGCCATTATTATAATGAGGTGTGTGCATGAACCTCAAGTGTCTGCCACACAAGGTCAATCTGTCTCAAGATCAAATTTCTAAGCCATTGCTTTTTAGAGTTGTGTCCTGGGATGTTGGGATTTAGAACTGTTTCCCATTAATTTGATCAGCATGAGGCAGGTATCTAGTTTAAGGACAGACGATCTGATTGAACTCTATTCACCATCAGATGAACCTAAAATAACAAGTATATAAAGCACCTGAAATGCATTACGGAGTTCTAAAGTGCATCATGGTGGGGAGCTTGACAGTAAGAGACAGGATGATAACTGAAGACCCAGTTAAAGGAGTGGGCCTTGAACAGGTTATTGAAGGGGAGGAAAGTGATCACACAATGAAAGTATTTAGGGAGAAATCCTTAGGGTGTCGAGATTGAAAGAAAAATGAATTTTTAAAGGGAGAAAGGAATGTGATGCAAACAAGGCAGCAGAGAGAGAAAGGCAGTACACTCAGCATGGAGGCAGAAGTTTTTGAATGAACTTGTTTTAGTGATGCACATTGAAAAATCCAAACCAGCCAGAGCATCAGGAAGAGCTTTCTTTTTCTTGTTTAAAATTGTGCTTCTGATATTTTGTTCTAAATGCATCAAAAGAGATGAACAAATCTGCCATTTCAGAGGTTATTTGAATGACAGCTTCTCTGACTGCAGCACTGCATCAGTGCTGCCCCACCAACAGTGCAGTGATCCATCTCTAGTGACCCTCCAGCAGACGACAACCCTTGGTATTGCCCTACCAACAGTTCAGTGATCCATGTCCAGTGATCCCCCAGCAGACAACATCCCTGTCCTGATGTTGGGTCTCGACCCAAAATATCGACTATTCTTTTGCCTCCACAGATGCTGTTTGACTCACAACAGTTTGTAGTTTGCTCCAGATTGCAGCAGCTGCAGTATCTTGAGTTTCTCTTGTGCATCGCTCAGTGCTACCCACCAACACTGTAGTGTTCTGTCTCTGGTGATCCTCCAACAGCATTCCTCAGTTTGGCCAGCCAACAGTATAGTGCTCCATCTATAGTCACCCTCTAACTGTTCAGTGCTTCCTTATTACTGCCCCAGGACTAGTTTGTAAAAACAGCAGACTTTTTCCATTCACAGAGACCTTCAAGTTCTTCCAACTTGACACATGATCTCCAAAAACCCGTTTTGGACAAAAGCCAGCATTTCCATTCCACCAATCGGAAGAATCCCAAGGAAAGCCTGGGCTGAAAACAGCTTCACAAGTACCGTGTCTCCAACCCAACAACTAAACAACCGGGCTTCATACAGACAGCAATCAATTGGATTCAGACTGACCACCTAATACACAAGTAGCATCTCAAACTTCACCTTGCTGTGACTGGTTGTGCTGATTAAACCATGAGCACATAAAAATGTTCTGTGTTAGTGTTACATTTGCTTTCCAACAGGGCATTAAACTGATTAGAGGACTAAAATTAAAACTGCATTGACAGTTAATGCTCCAAAAGTCAAATGAAAGAAGTACTGCCCCATCAAACATTCAGTACTCCATCTGTACTGATCCTTTACACAGCAGCATCCCTCAGCACTGATCTCTGGCTTTGCTGTGACCCCAGACTATTCCCCTTCCTCAGGAATGTACTCCCTCCAGTATCAGCCTGGATTAAATGTTCAAGTCTCTGGAATAGGATTCAAATCCTCAAAGTATTTGTTTTAGCAGCAATGTGCTATGCACTGAGGCAAAGCTTACACATCAGTGATTGCTGTCATAAAATATTGGAAAATGCTGGTCTTTACTGATGGAAGGAGGCCAGGCTGTTGTTGTCGTCATCGGAGATGGGTGGGATGTACAGGAAATATGTCTTACAAACCATTTATCAGATGCAGCATCATTCAGGTGAAGGCCAGTGGGAATGTGAGTCAGTTGCCCATTGGTACATCTGACGTTTATTTGGCCCTGAATGTGCAACAAGACACCAAGCTATGCCTGGTTGATGATTCTGATGGGTGTGTATTGTTGTAAAGCCCTGTTACACAGTACACCTGCAGCTGTCAGCAACCAGCATCCACTTTTCAATTCCTTGTTGGAGTGATAGATTCTTTCCCCGTGCCTTTGCAGTCATTTTAAGACTACAGAGTACACAGTTATAGATGCTTGCATGAACTTAATGTAAGCTATATATGGAGTACTACTCGCATCGAACAATGCAATCAAGCACTGAGACAGTTCTGGTCAGATTCTGAAGGAATTAACATTACTCTGCACAAGACATAATAGGCAGATGAACCAACTACTTTCCCAATTTGCCCCTTTTTGTCATCATTCCCCTCGACTTGCCAGTCTTCCTATTGGAGGCTGACCACATTGAAGTACTGTCCTTATTTGGAGTCTGCGCATGTGTATTTGCAACTAAGTGCTCTGAATAATAATCTGGAGGGATTATTAGCTGGGCCAACTCTGCTTTTACGAACTAGATGTTCTAACGTGAAAGGTAGAACCACTTTAACTTTGAGATCACTGCAGGTTGGTCTGTGTGACTCCACCCCTTAGCTATCAATGCACACCTGGAACTGCTTTCAAATATTCAGTGCCTAACTAATAACTCTTTACTCTTCTTTGGTTTTCTACTTTTTTTGCCATCACTTTTTATCTTGCTGCCTATTTTGTTGATATATGTCTTGTTGACTCGTCCTCACTGAGAATGAAACCAGGGTTTATCAAACCATCCCTTAATTACTTCCGGGCTTCATGATCATTAAAGTCAATGCCTTGGATCCTCCCCAAGCACTGGTATTTCACATGTTAAATTATTCTAACCTTGATGTTTGTTGAGCTTTCACTTTGCCTACAGAATAATAAAAAAGATCCAGAAATATCTAAAAGTGCAAAAGCCTTAGATAGGATTTTCCTTCCCTAAAACAGAACAAGTGTTGGGCTTCTAATTATCACCAGTTGGACAATGACTCTATTCACTGGAGCCTGTTGAAAACAAACATAATGCTGGTGATTTCCAGTCATTCTGCAGACTGGAGATGTCTGAATGCTTCATGCATTCCAGCTGTTGTAGAATTTTTATGAATTGCTTCAGAGAAGTTCAATCTCATAAGATACAGCTGGTCATTTTAATGAGCAGCTATTTCAATGGGGCTAATCTAGATTTTTTTTTCCCAACACTGATGCCTCCAATTTCAATTACAAATTAATAGTGCACATCTTTAGCATGACTTGCACCACTCAGTGAGTGGGATAGGGCGATAGCTGGTGACATGCAGTCGCAATTCCAATGTTTGTGTGACATTGATTTGCACCAGACTAGCCAAATTTAGTAACGACAATCAAGTGAAGACCACATATTAATGATGTAGGGAGAAACAAAGAATTTGTCAACATCAATGTCCTCCTCCCCACCCCCATCAATATCCTGACCTGTTCTATTCAAAGAGATCCTTAATACCTTGCAGGATTGTTGATGGTTGAATATAAGCCAGGATGTTGACAAAAGCTATTTGGAGTGAATAGTCTGAGGAAGTAGAATCAGTTGTCTGCACACAGAGTGCTGGGGCCTGATTCTGCTTTCTGGCCATTCCTCTGCCGTTCCAGCAAGGCAAGCAGGAAGAGGAAATGTGCCAACAGTCAAGCTATCAGAGGGAAGAGGGGGAGAAAGGCTCTGGGCAGGTGGGCCCACCCTGTCTGTCCTTAAGGAGCATACGTCATGTGCACACCTCTCTGAAGAGCAATGCATTTGGATACTTTCAAAGGTGGTATAACGATTTACTTCATGATGCAGAATCAGAATTATTATCACTGACATATGTCGTGAAATTTGTTGTTTTGTGGCAGCAGTACAGTGGAAGACTGTACAGTGGAAAAATTACTGTGTTACAAAAATAAATAAATAGTGCAAAAGAGGAATAACAAGGTAGTGTTCATGAGTTCATGGACCATCCAGAAATCTAATGGTGGAGGGGAAGAAGCTGTTTCTGAAATGTTGAGTGTGGGTCTTCAGGTTCCTGTACCTCCTCACTGATGGTAGTAATGTAAAGAGGGCATGTCCCTGATAATGAGGGTCCTTAATGGTGGATTCTACCTTCTTGAGGCACTGCCTCTTGAAGGTGTCCTCGATGGCAGGGAGGGTTGTGCCCTTGATGGAGCTGGCTGAGTCTACAACCCTCTGCTGCCTCTTTCGATCCAGCACATTGGAGCCTCCATACCAGGCGGTGATTCACCCAGTCAGATTGCTCACCACTGTACATCTGTATAAATTTGCAAGAGTCTTTGGTGACATATCAAATCTCCTCAAACTCCTAATAAAATAGA
>JAUZTB010000065.1:15781838-15792507 GCA_034780895.1 Rhynchobatus australiae
GTTGCACAGAATGAGCATTGCTCAAGCATTCTTTTTTGCTGGGGCTTTAACTTCGCTGGAAGCAATGTGTTTTGTGTTTGATTTTTCACAAGAATAACATCACTTTTCACCTGCCCTTATTTAGTTGAGTAGTAACTTAGTTGAGAGTGTGCTGACCTGACCTGTAATGCTAACAATGGGTTGCGATCTCAATTTTAATGCAGATTATTAAGGAATTTTCAAAGACTTGATATATTGACAGGAATTCTGAGTAGTGGTGAGAATTCAGAGAGATTGGAGGAGAGACAACTCTGTTGATTGAGAGAAGATCAAAGATTTCATGGACAGGTCATGGGGAGATCTGGGCAGGTCAGAGAGATGTCAGAGAGAAATTGGAGTTTTGGGAAAGAATAGAGGGTAATAGGATCAAGGACGCATTTGCCTGGGGATAGCTAAAAGGGAGAGTTGGAATTTGGGGAGTGATTAGAAGTAGAGATGTGGGGATGAAAGATCAGAGAGAGAAAGGTAGGCCAGTCAGGGAGAGATTGGCGGGGGTGAGTGGTGGTTGGGACCGGAGAGGTAGAAAGTTTGGAGAGCAGAGGGAGAGACGGTGGAATAAAGGGTATTGGCAGTGATGGAGGAATGGGAAACAAAGAGAGAGATGTGGGGGAATGGGAAGCAGAGAGATTGGGGATTGGAGAACACAGAGAGGGAGATTGGGGAGCAGAGGGACAAGTGGAGGAAATTGGGGAGCAGAAGGGAAAATGTTGAACTGGGAGTTAGAGCAAAAATATAAAGAATGCGGAGGGAGAATTAGAGGGACTGAGGAGAATTCAGAGGGAATGATAGAGATGGCCAGTGAGAAATGAGAGAGAAAGGGGTGTTGAGGTGAGATTGGAGTAAAAGAAGGGCTTCTGTAAAAGATCAAAGGAAACAACTGTTGGTCAGAAGAGGTTGAAGGAATAGCTGATTGGGCTTTTACAGCCTGAGGGTGGGATGGTAAAGACAGTGATGTAGAGGGAACTTGTGGAGGTGGAGGATGGATTGCCAGGTGTATTCATTCGGATTGGCAGACCCACTACTACTCCTACTACCCACAAGCTCTACTGGAAAAGGCACTTACCTGATAGATGCAAGCCTCCATTCCTCCATTAACCTACCTGTTTTCCTTAGCCCCAGGAACCTAAGTCAACAGTGGTTAAAATGGCCATCTTAATAGATTGTCATAGAGTCTTTAAAATGTGCAAAACAGAAGGAAGTCATTCAACCCCGTTGTGTCCATTGGACCCCTCCTTATAATTCTGCAAAGGTCAAACGAAGATTGGATTGGAGGGTAGTTGGGGAGGCTGGAGCAGAGAGGAAGGCTCTTCCAGATTTTTAACATTTCAACTCTCCAGTTTAAAATTACCTCCAATATTTTTTATTAAGTATTTTGAAGATCCCTTGTTATTCCTGTGTTTTAACATCTCATTTGTTTAATGTAGTTTAACAAAAACCCTTATTGTACAATTTTTTTCTAATTTTTTTTACTGTTGCAGGGTCAGATGCAACTCATATCTCCATCCTGCAGTATGGAAGGATCAACACAATGGAAATCACTTTCAACAAAAAACAGGAAAAGAGGAATCTTTTGGATCTGATCGACAATATCCAGCAAAGGGAACCTGGGCCAAGTCAAATAGGTGGTGCCTCCAGTATTAAAATCATTCCCTTGACGAATGTTGTGAAAATACTAATTGTGTGTTTAATATGTCTTGAAATCGGTGCTCACAAATGAGAGAGCACATCCCAATAATATCTTTGTGATGTTCTGTAGGAAACGCACTCTCCTTTGCTGTTCAGCATGGCGTAACCGAGGCAAATGGAGCCAGGGCTGGGGTTCCAAAGATTGCTGTGATATTAGTTACTAATATCTCCATGGATGATGTTAGCTTGGCATCACAGGAAGCAATCATAACAGGTATGTCACTCTAATTTATTGTACTGAAACTAAAATGCTCTTCAGCCATGTAGGATTGAGGAGTGCTACCTTTCAGTTCAATTGAGGCCCTAGTTGCCCTTTCAGGTAGATGTAATAGATCCTTAGGCAGTACTGTGAGAAGAGTAGGTGAGGTTACAATATCCCAGCCAACACCTAATCCTCAATCTCACTGAAACAGATTATGCGGCCAATATTATGTGGTTTAGTTGTAGTATGTGTTTCATGCATAATTGCTCTCACATTTCTAACATTAAACAGTTATTACACTTCAGGATTACTTTGTTGGCTGTAAAACCCTTTGGACATCACTGAGCTAGTCACGTAAGCAGTGGAATAAAAGGGAGAGTAGGACTGATGGGATTGCTCCACTGGGAGCTGGCATGGACTGGATGGGCCAAATAGTGTTGTTCTGTGTTATAGTGAGATGTATAAATGCACAGCCACCTTCTTTGTTAAATTCAGTTGTAAACCGTCAGCAGCATCAGGGATCAGTAATATTTGGTTTAATAAAATCTTTGGTTATACTTTAACATAATTAGAAGACATGCATAAAATTGTTCTCCTGAACCAGACTGAATGATTTTTTTCCCTTATGTTCGTTTCTACTTGACGCATAATAATTCAGATACTCAATCAGAATTTTGAATTATGTTGTTTATTTGACTACTTCTTTAATGGAATAAAGTAATAGTAATCAGGAATGTTACAAGAAAATTTCATTGAATGATTACCAGTATTGGTATTGGTGTTGGTTTATTATTGTCACTTGTACCGAGGTACAGTGAAAAGCTTGTCTTACAAACCGATCATACAGGTCAATTCACTACACAGTGCAGTTGCATCGGGTTAGTACAGAGTGCATTGAGGTAGTACAGGTAAAAACAATAACAGTACAGAGTAAAGTGTCACAGCTACAGAGAAAATGCAGTGCAATAAGGTGCAAGGTCACAACAAGGTAGATCGTGAGGTCAGAGTCCATCTCATTATATAAAGGAACTGTTCAATAGTCTTATCACAGTGGGGTAGACCTTTATCTGGTGTAGGCCATTCAGCTCAGCCTAAGGTTTCCACCACCAACCTTCACCTCACTCCATCAGAAGACCTTTTTAAACCCCTTTTCCTTTAATCACCTACACAACTTTCTGATTTTTAAATAATTTAACTTTTCGATGAACTACATAGAGAGAAATTATTTCTGCTGATGCCAAACCCAGAACAAGACATCAATTTAGTTGGCCATTTAGGAATGAATTAGAGAAACATATCTTCTCCTAAAGGGAGGTAAACATCTGAAATTCTCTCCTTCAAAAGACCATGGATACTGGAGGTCAGCAGTACCTGTTGATATTGAGATTGATAGATTATCACAGGGCAAGGAATCAAGACTTATGGAGAAGAGGCAGGTTGAGAAAAAGATTTGCCAAGGTCAATCTAAGTGGTAGTGAATGCCTAAGGGGCTGAATGGATCCTTCCTGTTCCTATGATCCCTAAGCCTTTGAATTATTGTCCATTGGTTGAACCTGGCCATCAGATGGCTTGACCGGTGAGGTACCATGGGTAGTTCCGATTCCAAGTCCAAACAACTAGTCACTTATTGCAATCAGGAAATGGAAATCCTTCCTGAGTTTCTGCACCTTGGTGTGTAGCTTTGAGTGTGATTATAGTTATCCCTTAGTGCTGAACTGACTGACATTACTGAATGAAGTGCAACACTGGAAGCAAACTGAGTTAGGCCTAGGGAACTTTGATCTGTTTCTAAGCTTCACTGGATCGTTGATGCTGACAGAGAGGTGTTAACCAGAAGTGAATAAAATGCATTTCTGCCACTTCTTATTACCTCCTTAGATTTCCTAAAATGCTTAACAGTCAATGATTAACTTTCAGGTGTACTTGCCTTGTTACAGGGGGGAAACAATCACTAATTGTCACACCGCAGATTCCACAGGCACAGAGGATGATATTATAATCTGATTTTAGTTTAAATGTTCCCACACTTTACAACATTAAAGGGAATTCTTCAAAACAAGTTATTACTCCTGTGGTGCTTTTTGCGAGATAAATTATTGACCAGGATGTCAGCTTTCTTTAAGTAGACTTATGGGATCATTATCATCCACTTTTCAGGACATTGGTTTACATTCTTATTCTGAGACAGTACAGCAACACATGAACTGTCAGCTTAACCTTATGTCCTCAAGTGCTGGAGTAGGACTTGTACTCACAATCTATTGGCTTGAAGAACAAAAATACTACCTGCTGAGCTACATCTGACTCAAGTGAGGACAGTAGAAAGTTGAGTGAGAAGTTCTTGAGGTACAGTGTTGCAAAAAGAGCTGAGGCTTTTTGGTTTTGGTTGCCTTATGGCTGGTGCTTTTCACCCAAGCCAGAGGGAAGGGAGAAATCTCATTTTACATGGAGTAACTTCACCTTTCACTCCACTCACTTTCTCCAAATCAAAGGTGTAGCTACAGGAGTTCACATGGTTCCAACTATAACTGTCTTTGTGGGATAAGTGGACAGTCTTTGTTTCACTCGTAGTCAGTCCACTCCCTCACCTCATTTTCCAAGTACGTCGTTGACTGTATTGGTGCTGCCTTCTGCACTCAGAGAGAATTTGAAGATTTACTTAGCTTTGCTGCATATTCCCATTCTGTTTTCACATTCTCATAGTCCATATCGGACTCTTCCCTTCCATAACTTACCAGTCTCCATCTCAGTGGATTGGTCAATCATTGTTATCCATTACAAGCCCATTGCTCTTTTCCCTACACTTCCTTCCACTCTCCCAGTTTCCCTGTTCCATTGTATCTGTTCTGAAGATGAGACTTTCCAAACATGTGCCTTTGAGAGCTCTTCCTTTTTCCTTTACCATGGATTCCCCTCCACCATAGTTGTCATGGTTCTCAACCATGTCTGTTCTATTCCCTGTACTTCTGATTTCATTTCTTCTCCTCCCAGCAAGAGCAAGGATAGGCTCCCCTTGTCCTCACCTACCACTTCACCAGCCTCCACCTTCAATGCTGTCATTTCCACCTACTTCAATGGATTCCACCACCACACTTATGTTTTTCTTCCTCCTTTTACAGTATTCTATAGGAAGTATTCCCTCCACAACTCCCGAGTTTACTCTTCTATCTTCAACATTCACTCCCTTTCCAACAGCACTTCCCTATATACTGTACATCCTACTCTTCTACTTTTACACGTTTAACTCCCACGATCTAAGAACCCAGACAATCCTTCCATGTGAGGCAATGATTCACTTACACTTCTTTTTGTTTAGTATATTGCATTCAATGCTCACGATGTGGTGTCCATTTGAATTTACTAAATGCAGATTGAGTATTGCTTTGCAGAACACCTCCCATTCAATATGGTGCTGAGATTCCAGTTGCCTTTTGGTTTAATTCCTCATTGCACTCCCAATTAGCCTCCATTTGGTCCATTATACTATTCCAGTCAAGCTCAGCATAAGGCTTTCATCTCGGGATGTTTAAAGCCGATTGGATTCAATACTGAATTTCTGAATAAGTTCAGATAACCAGCCTTTCCGATTTGAGTCAGAATTGGCCAGTTCTAATGAAAGATCAGCCACAGTTTTTCCTCTCTTCACAGATGCTTCATGAACTGCTGGATATTTACAGCACCCACTTTAATTTCAAATTTCAAGGAACTCCTATGGTCTGCATCTCACAACTCCGGCAGTTTTCAACCCACTGTTCTTATTCATCTCCCTCTGTTTCCATTCCTCCGGGCAGATCATCGACGATTAGCACACGTTCATCACCCTTCTTAGCTCCACGCATTAACATGCATTCATCACCCTTCTTAGCTCCACCATATCACAAATGCTGTCTTGTTCTTTTTACTCTCCCCCCTCTGTGCAATTTAAAACATTGCTTGTTTTCTCACTTTCCCAGTTCTGATCAAAGATCATTGACTTAAAATATAAACTTTGTTTTCTCTCCACAGTTACTGCCTGACCTGCTGAGTATCTCCAGCATTTTCTGTTTTTATTTCAGATTTGCAGCCTTTATGGAATTTAAAAGAAAATATTTTCCTTCCTAAAACTGGCTGGTGAGATTAGTACAACTGGAATATTTTCAATAAATCTGAAATGCAAATGTTGGAAAATCCAGCTTAGTTACTGGAAGTGAATGCCCAGATGAGTGAGAGCCTTACAAAGTCAAGTTCAACAACTGAAAACAGTCCCAAAGTAACATGGGTGCACAAACATGTGTCCTGCCCTCTGACCACACAGATAACGTTACCAGTGGACAGGCAAGGGTCTTTACAACTGTACAACCTAATTGGCTTCAGGAATTGCAAGCATGCCATTGAAACACTTCATAACATGGCTGATTTAGGACTTGGCTGTCCCCTGGGCCAAAATAAACACTGAAGTGCCCAAATCACACCAACAAATGCTCAGGCAGCATACCTTCTCAGAGGCTGGCAATGCTTGTGATCAACTGGTGTTTGCATTAATTCCCTTGACTGGATCAGAACCACATTGACAACAGAACTATATTTATTTATTTGTTAGTCACATGTACATCGAACCATACAGTGAAATGCGTCTTTTTGTGTTATTGAACTATATTTATTAGTCACATGTACCTCGAAACACACAGTGAAATGCATCTTTTTGCGTTACCCAGAATGTGCTAGGGGCAGCCCGCAAGTGTCGCCACTCCTCCAGCACCAACACAGCATGCCCACAGCTCCTAACCAGTGTGTCTTTGGAATGTAGGAGGAAACCGGAACACCCAGAGAAAACCCATGCAGACACAGGGAGAACATACCAACTCCTATTAATTGAGGAGGATCTTTCTCAGCTGTGCACAATGAGAAATTGTTTGCTTTGACAAAGAATAGATTTTATATAGTATGGGAGTAGGATAAAAACAAAATCTCCCTGATCATGAATTGCAAATTCACACCAACCAGCAAAACAAATCCTAAAACCTGTAAAAAGCCAAAGAGTTAGGGGGAAAACAATCAGGATTGAAAAATGCAATGGTTGATTGAGTGAAGTTTAGGGTGGGTGTAAAGAGTGACATATCACAGTCTCCTGCGAACGATGGGATTCCCCTCTCCGGACCTTATGGATGACCCCACCAGAATTTGCTGCATCAATTTACTTCAGTCATAGAGGAGCAAGCTTCAGTGTACCTTTTACCTCCACACCAGTCACAATGCCCACAGCAATTCTTATACAAGGCTACAGCCAGCAATACAGAAGACTGGATTTTGTTCCCTGCATTCAGTCATGGGAAGGTCTGACCAGTGTCAGTTATTCACAGTGAGTACAGAAAAACTCCATTAATCTGGCATGATTGGGGCTTTGGTGACATTAAATTGGAAGATTTCTAGACTATCGGATGTTACTCCAATTAATACTCCAAGCACTTTTAATTCACTTTTTTTTAATATTAAACACTAGTATAATAAATTTTCCAGTGAATCCAATAAATTTAAAGGGAGCCAGGGAAAGAGAAGTCAGCAATTTTCAAGGGTGTGGAAACGGGGCCTCTGAGTTTCACAGGAAATTTGCTAAATTTATAATTGTCAAATATACAGAGGTACAGTGAAAAACTTTGCTTTGCACGCCATCCATACAGATCATTTGATTACAAGTCTATTGAGGTAGTACAAGGGAAAACAATAACAGAATGCAGAATAGACGGTCACAATTACAGAGGAAGTGCAGTGCAGGTAGATAATAAGGTGCAAGGCCATATCGAGGTAGATTGTCTGAGGTCAAGAGTCCATCTTATTGTATTAGGGGACCGTTGAATAGTCTTACTACAACAGGATAGAAGCTGTCCTTGAGCCTGGTGGCATGTGCTTTCAGGCTTTTGTATCTTCTGTCCGATGGGAGGAGGGAGAAGAGAGAATGCCCGGGAGACCCATGAGCACAAGAAATGAAATGCCATAAATAGAACAAATTGAGTGGAAAGAACTGCAGGAACCAGAGCCAAGGTGTGTTAAAGGGATCATGGCAAATGGTATGTTAAATGGAGTGTGGAAACCAGGGCCACATTGTGTTAGAGAGAGCTTTGGTGTCAGAACCAGTGACCCAGATGCTGAACCACTGGGATTTCTGAACAATGGGCTAGCAGATTATGTTTTACCATTGTGGGTGTCCTTCACTTTCAGGCCTCTGGGTGCAGCCATTCTCTGATCCCACTCTCAGAGTCTAGGCCCTTGCCACATTCAAATTCTGAAAGGCCTGGATAGATTGGACGTGGAGAGGATGTTTCCATTAGCAGGAGAGTCTTTGAATCAAGGGCACCACCTCAGAATAAAGAGATGTCCCTTTAAAACTGAGGTGAGAACGAATTCCTTCAGCCAGTGGGTGGTGAATCTGTGGAATTTGCTGCCACAGAGGGCTGTGGAGGGAAAATCATTCGGTATACTTAAGGCAGAGATTGAGAGATTTTTGATTGGTAAGGGGGTTAAGGATTGCAGGGAGAAGGCAGGAGAATGGGGTTGAAAAAAGCACGTCAACCATGATTGAATGACAGAGCAGAATTGATGGGCCAAATGACCTAAATTTGCTCCATATCTTATGGTTTAATAGTAAACTCCAGTGGTTTTTGAAAAGGGATGAACTGGGCACTGCTTATTTTGATTTTTTTATTATTGTTAGTGATCAGCAGTGGGAGGTTGAGGGAAGATAGGAGATTCACAGATAGAATTGTATCCCAGGCTACAGAGTAAGGTTCAATGTGTGACCTACATTGGGTTCACACACTTAATGGGATTATACACTTTACGATCTACTGTGAACAAAGCAGAATATGATTGTCAAAAGAATAGGAAACGGTTCTGGATTTTGAAATTGTATCCATTTAATAAGATTTTATGCTTCTCAAGTACATAACCATTGAGCTAGATCCCTTTCTTAAACTGAGGCTTTTCACTCAATCTCCTCTGTCCCATGTGAAGACCAGTTCTTAGTAACCAAGGCAGTTGTATGGAAGAAATAGTTGAATAGAGATCACTTAGACACATGCAACAATATCAATCTAACGCTTTGTGCTGGGTGCCATATAGCATAGTGTTTATTCCACGTGACTTCAAATACAAACAATGATCCGGGTCCAGAAAAATATTTCTTTAGGCTGAGCTAGTTGTGTTACAATGTGCCTGTATCCCAGGTACTCTTGTATTTGTCAGATTTCTTAAACAGGACTTTGGAAAATAAATATGCCAACAAAGCTGTTGCGCATCTTAACAAAAGTTGCACTGATAACCGCTTCAACTCTGCTCATTCTTGGCCCCTGCAAATGGTGGAAGTTTCATAGTGTTTATTATATTTAATGATCATCAGGTGGAGAGACTTCTACAACAGAGAATGGAACATGGGGACAACGGTTGGTGTGTTTGGAAGCAGGGCTCACAGTCTCTGAATAGGGGCTCCATTATTCGGGACTGAGATGGCAGTGAATCTTTGGAATTCTCTGCTCAAGGGCATCTTGGAGGTGTCATTATTGAGTATCTTCAAAACAGAATTTGATGGACTTTTGGGTGATTGGAGAATCAGGGCATACATGTTGAGTACAGAAGTGGCACTGACCTAAGGAATCAGCCATGATCTTATTGAATGGTGGAGCAGGCATGAGGGGCTGAATGGCCCACTCCTGCTTCTTTTCCTTAGAGTGGCATTACTTGGGCCAAGGTGCTGGATGGCTGATAGTGTCATGAAGGGAGGAGTCAGAGTAGCCAACATTAAACAGAAGAAAATGTGAGGAGATAAAAGCACTATAAAGGGGGTGTGAAGATGAAGGCAAAGGAGACAAGGTATCTAGACAAAGACAATACAGCAAAGGTGCTTATCCTGGAAAATAAAAGTGAATTCTGGACAGCTGACCAAGTTCATGTGTCCAAATGGATTTGAATGTATCATAATAATTCACTGTGAAAAGTAAATTAACTCTTCCAAACCACAGAAATAATTTTTATGAGAGTTCCCTTTTACCAGGTGTTGGGATACAACTGGTGAATCTGGAGCTCAGTGCGCACACTTGTTAAGTGAAGACTTTCTTAGTCGTGGTGGGTCTAGTGAAGAAAGGTTATCATGTGTCAGGGTTCTTTCTTTCACTTTAAGAAGTCCAGGTACAGGGCCATCACACTGTCTGCATTGCAATGAAGGAGATAATTCAAAACTAAAACAAAAAGCAGTGATTTCATGATATCTGAATTCTAAGATATGAGGAATTCATGGAAAAGAATATATCAGAGTGTGAGATGGGACAATAACTGTAGGCCCTTATTTGCATTTATGCCTGCTTCTGGCATTAGATACTGATATTTTGTTTATACCGATAGAGGATAAGGTGTGTGGAATGGTACATGTGGAACTTAGAAAAAGTAAAATTTATTACTATCAGAACTATTAGACAGAAATAAGAAAGAGCACATAGGAAAGAGGATGGGGATAAGAACAGAAGGTAATCACTAAACTACAAGCCAATACTCATTTATGTCAGGCATGTTGGAGGACTGGAGGAGCCTCCCAGGTGTATTCCAGCAAAGTCAAATGTGAAGCAAAAAGTTTAGTTACTGACATTTGCTCCAAACATTGTATTTTATTGTCATTTTTATTATGACTGAAATTCCGTGAGGAGAACTGAATGTACACCTTATCCCATCTATGGCATATCCTGCTCTTCCTCCCATATCTCCACACCGTACCCTGTA
>JAUZTB010000065.1:16110046-16124286 GCA_034780895.1 Rhynchobatus australiae
ACTTGGTCTGAGGAACATTGAGATTACTTAAATTCAAATCCAGTTGCTACAGTACGTGGGTTGCATGAAAAGAGGTCACTTTGTGTTAGTATCAACAGTCCGCCCTCCCACTTGAGAACAATAGCTGTCACATGGCAACACAGCACAGGTCAGGATTTCAGCAGACTCTGGCTCAGCGACTGAATGGATAGAGAGGTTAGGACTAAGCAGGATCATTCCGTGTTGCACTTAACCTAAAGTACCAGCACAAGGAACTGGCCCAATCCTGCTTTTACAATGGTCCCTCTGTTCCCTTGCGTGTTTATGTCTGAATTTCTCGCTGTGTGAAATCTCTCTAGGCTCGAAGCTGCTTGCCTAAGACCCGTTCTTAGTAAAAGAAGCCATTCATTTCTCTGGCCTTGACTCTCTGTCTGCTTTTCCTTTGGTTGCCTAGCAAAAGGAAAGTTTCTCCAGCTGATTTCTGCATTTCTTTGCCTGAGTCTCTTGGTCAATCTAGGATTCTACAATTGGATCTAGTTCAACACTGGAGGTTCTCTGATTATTCATCTTGGCTCTTTTAAGCTCCTAAAATGTAAAATTTCTTAGTTTTGTTAACAACTGTAGTTAGTTTCCAAATCATTGCTGTCCAGGACAGAGCTTGCTAACAGTGACTCAGGCCGTGCTTTGAATCTGAGACTAACCTGGGATGTACTGGAGGTCTCAGACTAACTTAAACCACACTCAGAGCAAGCTCAGCCATGCTGGGAGTCTGTAAGACAGGTCACAGTGAGATTAACCCAGATCCCCGGTGAGACTAACACAGATCAAGATGAGACCAACACAAGTCACAGTACGACTAACGCAGGTTACAGCGAGAGTAACACAGGTCACAGTGAGGCTAACTCAGATCACGGTGAGACTAACACAGGTAATGGTGAAGCTTTCCCAAGTCATTGTAAGATGATCCCAGGCCATGGTGAGACTGTCCAACCCAGGCAGTGATGTGACTAACCCTGGCTAGTGAAACTAACCCAGGCTGTGGTGAGACCAACCTGGGCCAGTCTAGGACTATCCTAGATTATAATGAGGCAGAAAATAAACATAAACGACGGCAGATGCTGGAACTCCAAAATAAAAAGAAACAGAAAATGCTAGAAGTATTCATTTGGTCAGACAGTATCCATGGAAAGGGAAACAGATTTAACAATTGAGGTCCAAGATCTTTCTTCAGAACTGGACAGAGAGAAAACAAGTTAGTTCTTGGTAGCAGGAAAGGTGGGGGAGGAATGGGTCAAACAAAAGGTATATCTTTGGTAGGATGAAACCAAATAAATCAACGTAACAATCGGAATCAAACTAGGCTTCTTTGTCTGTGTTATGTGTTGCTACAGCAATGCTGTTGGGCATGTCCAGCAGATCAGACTGTACTAATGGAGAGAGAAAAACTGAGCCAAAATCACAGATGGGTGAATGGCAGAAATGACAGTTAAGATACAGACATTTTTTTCATTTCCATTATGTCCCGCAGCTTTGCCATTGGCAACACATAACACAGATAAAGAAGCATAATCTGATTGTAACTGCCACATTAACTCGTTCAGTCTCGCCCCATCAGAGATATTCCCTTTGTTCTAATCATCCCTCTCCCACCTTCTCTGACACTGAAAACTAACCCCTTTTCTTTCTTTTCCAGTGCTGACGTAATGTCAGAGACTTGAAACTTTAATGATATTTCTCTTTCCACAGATAGTGCCTAACCTGTGGATTTTTTGGCACTTTCTATAATGGGACAGACCCAGGACACTTCATGCTGGGTTTCATACTCTGTTGGTTACACTGTGCAGAACACCAGACCGCTCTTGTACCTGACTGACAAACGGTGTAGGTTATCATGGGTTGGGATGGGAGAAGGGGGCAGTGCAGGTGGTGTGGCTTCTGTTGTGTCTTCATTTCTCTTCCGGTGAACTTGGGAGAGAATTTGTAGTCAGGGAAGTAAAATTGTAACAGTGGCCTTTCAACTTGTGGTGCAGTTATAGCATGTTTTTCTGTAGTAATCTCCTGCCACTTCCTCGTTCTCCTTCCTGCAGAGTCAGCAGGATGAATCAGGAGCAACATTCATTGCTGACACTAGCTCTGCCTCCACATTATTAGTTGGACATTGGCATTCTCTGCCAAGTTCTTTGGAAGGATGGCAATTCTATATTCCAGTGAATTGTAGTGTATTCAAACAAGCTCAAGACTGTATTTTTTTGTAACTTTTCCTGTGTTTTATCAAATGCCTGGGAGACAAAGTTGCAAAGTCATTGTTGGGAAGCATTTCAGCTCATTTGGAACATTGTGAAATGCACTTTAAAAATGCAATTTATTTTTTTCTTATCTGAGAAAGAAACCCTTGCAATATGTCCTCAGGAAGGGCTTTGCATACAATAAATCACTTAGCACAAGACTGTTGTACAAGAACAATTTCTGTGCACAGAAAGATCCCACAAGCAGATGACTGACCAGTTGATCTGTTTTTGGTAGTGTTGTTTCAGTAAGGACACTGAAGAAAACTCCCCCATTCATCTTCAGGATAGTGCCATGGGATCTTAAACCAACACTCCTGAGGGCTGACAGGGCCTCGCTTTAATGTCTCATCCAAAAGACGGCACCTTTTTTAGTGCAGCAGTCCTTAAAGTACTGACCGGCGGGCAGTACAGCACTTCCTCAGTACTGCCCCTTCGACAGTGCAGTGGTCCCTCGGTATTCCAGCGGGAGTTCTGACCTGGATTATATGCTGAAATAATAAGGTGAGTCTTGAACCCACAACCTTGAACAGAAGGCAACCCATGGGGCAATCTATGCATGAATAGTTATTTCTGTGTCTTAGTGGCTTCTTTGGAGTATTGCCCCCTCGTAGAAAACCAGCAACAAGCAGCTAATTGGATATACTTGCAAAGGTCCACCAAATTAATTCCGGGGATGAGGAGCTCTCCTATGAGGAAAAGTTAAGCAAAATGTGATATGTTGTCTGGAATTTATAATGAGAGATAATCTCATTATGACAGATAATTCCTCAGAAATCCTTCCCTCAACCATTCACCTGTTTTCCTCTATAGAATGTCTCTCTTTGATGAGGCTGTTGCTCAGTTTTCATATCCTTAGGTACCACGTCTTAAGAAGGATATGTTGACCTAAGAGACAGTGGACAATGGATTTACCAAAACGATACCTGTACACCCGGGTTAAATAATTAGAAGGGACAATGGACTTAAAAGTTTTAAGCCCCAGAATTTGAAGGTCAAAGGGCATTTTTTGAAGTTTCGAAGCTGATTGGGCAGACTAATCAAACACCACGTCGACTGATGGCTGAGATCCAATATTCAGTATAAACTATGGGATCTTGCTGATTAGTATGGATCATTCACAATCCATATGGGATATCCACTCACTGACCCTGTGGCCTGTCCTCTTCCTTCATCCATGTAATTTTCTAAGGATAGCTGTTCCTCTCATTGCACTCTGTTCCTCTGTTAGTCTTCACTTGTGGCACTGCTGTTTAGAATTTGTTTCACAGCTGAAATACTTTTATTCTTAGCACGTGTATTTCTGTTTGCTACTCCAGCCAAAAGAACCCACTAACCTTTGGTGTGTTGCCAAAATTACAGGCACTGACTTGCTCAAAGGCTTATTCCTAAACTCAGAAACAGGATCACATACAAATTTGCCCTGGTTTACTATTACTTATTCTCCCATTCTCTGATGTCCCCACTCCGTTTCCAGTCCCAGTTCTTCTCCACCCGTCCTGCTCCTTCCCCATAATTTCCTGGCCATCCCTCTCCATGCCTGTGCGAATGACACCTTGCCTCAACCACCCATTTTCCAATCCACCATTCCCCTCCTTCCCTCCCTCTTCTTCCTCCTCACTCCACCTCTCCTCCCCACCCTTCTTTTCCACCTCTTGTCCCACCTCCCTCTTCCCCCATTTCTCCTCTCTCATTCCTTGTTCCCACCCATCCCTAGCCACTTCCTCCAACATTCCCTCCCTCCTCCCTTCTCTCCATGTAATGTTAAACCTTCTCTCCTCTCTATCTCCCTTTTCTTCCCCTTCCTCCTTCCCTCCCCTTATCCTCCTTTCACTCTCCTCATTATCACTGCTGTTTTTGATAGTTTGCTATAAATAGATTGGCTGTCACATGTCCTATACTGCAACAGTATCTGCACTTCAAAATTATTGTGACTGGCTGTAAAGTGCTTTGGGATGTACAGAGATCATGAAAGGCATTCTATAAATGCAAGTGTTTTATTTTTGTAGACTAAGTGTATCGAGGGATATAGTGTGCATGAGTAAATAGACATGAGCTACAGATCAGCTATGATCTGAGGAATGATGGATCAGGCTCAAAGGAGTAAATGGCCTCAAGATGTTTAAGTCAGATTTTTGTTGCTTCAGTCATACATACCTGAACTCATTTCCTCTACCTTGTTCTTGTACGTTATTCTAAACTTCTCTGCTCTATGTTCCCGACCCTCCCCTTGGCTCAGCCCTCGCAACCATCCCATCATTGTAGTTTGGTGAGTGAATTCAAAGTGATAGAGCTACTCTCTATGGTACAGCCAAGGTATCAAATTGTAGGGAAGTTGTATCCCAGTGAGAATCAGGGGTGGTGAGCTAAAAAGAAAACAAACTAAATAATGCATTCAAACTTCCTAAATTCTTTTCTCCTTTAAGCTGGAATTTAAAACTGGTTTCTTTGAACGTTATTTAGTCACTCTTGTCCTTTGAAACCTTTGGCTCACTGTCTGCTAAGGGAACCAGGAAGCGCCTTCGGATGTTTTATTGCATTCATGGTGCTATATAAATGCTAGCTGTTGCCATTGTTATAAGAGTGCTGCTGTGTCTCTGTGGTTTCAGGTATAACGGAGACTGTGGCCCAGCTTGCATCAGGATGGATAGCTGACCAAAACTACGCCAACAAATTCCACTATCACAAAGCTTATCTTCTCCTATGCGGCCTGTCCAACTTGTTGGCTCCAATGGCGACAACTTATGCCCAGCTGATGGTTTATGTCGTGTTCTTTGCTGTGTTCTGTGGTGGATACATGGCCCTGCTGCTCCCAGTCCTGGTAAATCAACAGATTCTCTTCATTACACATGCAAAATGCTGAAAAATTTATAGGATGAAGGGCATTTTCCTGGAATAATGGATGGTGTGCTCCTGAGGCAAATCTTTGAGGCTTTGATCCTTATTATGACCTGAGTTAGCCAATTTCAGTCAGATGACTGGAAGTTTAGGTTAGGGAGAAGAGAATTAAAATCAGACGTCTCCCTCTTCTGATTCCTCCCCAATCTCTCTACCTTACCCAATGTTTTTGTCCAGTGACTCGGCGGCAAGGCCTTATTCATGACATAAGACAGACTTGCATTTATATAGTGCTTTTCACAACATGGCAGAGTGCATTACAGCCACTGGTGTATTTTTGACATGTAGTTACTGTTGTAACATAGAAAACTAAGCAGCCATTTTGTACATTCCTGATCTCACAACCAGCAGTTACACCCTGCTTTTCAAAATAGTGCCATTGGGTGTTTTGCGACCTTATGAGAAAGTGTACAGGACCCAGTCTATTGAAGAACCTGAAATATTTTAAATATTCCTCAGCCGTGACTATTACATCTCATGTGAAAATAGCAATCCCAGTACTTCCTTTTATACTGCACTGGAGTGCCAGCTAGATTTTTGTGTTTAGGTCTCTGGAGTGAGAAGTAAACAACAACCTTGTGACTCAGAGGTAAGCATGCTGTCAACTGAGCCACGTTTGGCACCAAGACTGAACAAGTGCTAGTTTGGATACCACTTGATCAAATAGTCTGAAGATGTGGACAACAGCCCCATGAACAATATATTCAAGAGCTGTCACCATACTCTGTTTCTGCATCAACACAGGAGTAGTAAGGTAGGGCAAAAAGTCAAAGGGAAATTTCAAGGAATTAAAATATCATGTGCAGCACAAAAACTGAACCTTAATCCTCTGGCTTTCTGCCCAAGATTGATCATTGGTGACTTCTGCTATGGGGAGTGTAGAATGAAAGTTGAGGAAACAGAGCCAATGTGTGGAATTAATTTCTTGCCTGATGTTTGATAACTTTTGATCTCAAAATGGGTGGCTATTTAGTACTATGGTTTGCATTTTGATCAGCCCCTGGATGACTTTGGGCTCAGCTATTCATAGAACTGAAGCTTGGAATGGAGAAAAATCCTTAAACCAGAGTCTCAACTTATAGTCCATTGGTCACATCTGCTGAAGAACCAACAGTTACGGTTGAGAGATATTTCAGGTTGTTGAATAGACTGAGTTCTCTAAGGTTATTTCATCTATTTCCTAAATAAGCATGTGATGAATCAAAACTCCTTAGGAATAAGCACATGAACCTTACATCCTGGGGAGCAAGGAGTGCTAAAATCTCTTTTGGATCATGAAGCATTATTCTAGTTTTTGGCTGTGAACAGATTTAAAATCATTCCAGTTGACTCCAGACATTTATTTACACTGCACCCTTATCACTTCATTTTCTTTTCCTTCAATAACCTCACCAATTTAATCCCAAATGGTATCAGTTTCTGCCTCAACCATTAACTTGGAATGAATTCAGAGCTTCATACCTTAGACTGAAGAAGTTTTACTGCTCTTTCAAGTTCCTTACATTTTATCTTGAGGCAATGTCTCTTCTTTCTAGTCTTTCAACCACTGAAAACAGCCTTCTATTTTCCCTGTCCATTGTTACATAATCTCTCACATTGAACATCATTTGGGCAAAATGCAGAGCAGCAAGGGCAGAGAAAATATACTGGATGGGGGATGAATCACCAGGAGTGGCTTGTTAGCACCAAACTGACTCAGCAGACTGGGCCTTGAAGGTAAGAGCTCCCAGTCTGGATTTGTAGCAAGAGTCAGGTAAATGAATATGAGGGAAATATCTGGTCAACATCTTGCTCCCGAACATTCCCACCACAAATGCATCTAATCATAACATAATTATCTTGTAACTTATAGGGGTTTTATGTCTTTGCACTGTACTGCTGCCGCAAAACAAATTTCATGATAAGTCATGATAAGTCAGCGATAATAAACCTGATTCTGATGGGTAGGTGTGATCATCACCAATGGCAGCAGCACAATCTGTGACCTTGTGATTTGGTATAATTCTAACTCAAAGCCAGGGCACAAGAATACACTTGAACCAGGAGTAGCCAGTACCGAAAAATGAGGTTCCAACTGGTGAAGCTACAACATAAGACCACTTGCATGATAATCGACAAAAACAGCATGCAACAGCCAGAGCTAAGTGAGCCAGCAACCAACATATTTAAAATAGGATTTTGGATCTTGCATCCCCCAGCTCTGTGCAGGATGAGTACAGTTCTGTCACATCTAGTAATGGATAATTTAACAAGAGAAGGATGCCCTATGGTCTTCCTTAATGATGGTGGCACCCAGTATGTGACTACAAAAGACTAGGTGAAGTGTTTGGAGCCATCTTCAGACAGAAGTGCTGATTGGATGATCCACCTCTTGAGATCTCCACCATGGAAGCTAATCTCCAGCCAAATTTGATCCATTCTGTGTGATTTTAAGAAACATTTCAAGGATTGAATGCAGCAGAGGCTATGGCTGCATGTAAAGTTATTGAACAAAATTTTCAGTTGTTGATCTAATAGTTCTTTTTGCCATTAGCCCATTTATGTGAAACAAATTTGCACTGCTACTGACATCAGTAAGATCTAACCTCGGGGGGAATAACCCAATGACGAAGGAATTATTACTTCTTAAACATGGTGGAGATCCACCATTTTAAACTATCTTCATTTGAATTTACTCATTTATATCAGTTATAGGAAAGCCGTGAATGCCTCTGAATAAACATCTTACCAATGGGAGAGTGCACTGCTATAGGTGCTGGGTCATATTTTTGATCTGATGATAGTAGTGCACAATTGGATCCAAGTATACTAATTTGCTTGTTTGGCTTCTTTATGTTGCACAGGTTGATCTAGTTGGAGTGACAAAAGTAAGAATTTCGTTGGGTTTTTCAATGTTTTTTGCTGGGATTGGCTGCTTGACTGGACCTCCGGCAGCAGGTAAAGGCATGCACAGAGTTTACCAGTGTTTCCCAACACACAATGTCCCCCTACACTCAATGTCCTGCAAATGCACACTGTTCTCCTGAGTTAGTGTTTCTCTCAGTCAACTATCTACCATGTACAATATTTCCTAAGCGCATAATGTTCTCTTATAATCTGTATCTGCAAGTACACAATGCTGTGCTGCCATCACTGTTTCCCTGGATGTGATCTACAAAAGCGGAACATTCTCCTTTGCAGAGTTCCTGATTGACAATAAAAATCACTGAGACAGGTGCAGATTTTAATTACAAGGTTCTATTTCAGCTGATATATTGGTATTGGTTTATTATTGTCAATTGTACAGAGGTACAGTGAAAAGTTTGTCTTGCATACTGTTCGTACAGATTAATTTGCTACACAGTGCATTGAGGTAGTACAGGGTTAAACAATAACAGAATACAGAGTAAAGTGTCACAGCCACAGAGGAAGTGCAGTGCAGGTAGACAATAAGGTGCAAGGTCATAATGAGGTAGATTGTGGTCAAGAGTCCATTTTATTGTAAAAGGGAACCATTCAATAGTCTTATAACAGCGGGATAGAAGTTGTCCTTGAGCCTAGTGGTATGTGGCTTCAGGCTCCTGTATCTTCTGCCTGATGGGAGAGGTGAGAAGAGAGAATGATCCGGGTGGGTGGGGTCCTTGATTATGCTGGCTGCTTTACCGAGGCAGCGAGATGTATAGACGGAGCTCGTGAAAGGGAGGCTGGTTTCTATGATATGCTGGGCTGTGTCCACAACTCTCTGCAGTTTCTTGAGGTCCCAGGCATTGAATAAATCCTCCCATTCAAAACAAAGCAAAATAACCTAATAGCTCTTTGGCTTTTCATTGAACACCTGATTACATTCAAAATACTGGGAAAGCATTTGTCATTGTTCACTGATAGATGTGGAGAGGCACTTACTAACTGTACCAAAAATGACAGAGAAAATTCAATCTCACAAGATCACAAGACAAAGGACCAGAAGTAGGCTATTCGGCCCATCGAGTCTGTTCCATGAGCTAAACTAATACTATTCCTATCTAGCTCCAATTTCCGGCCTTATCCCCATATCCCTTGATACCATGACTAATTAGATACCTATATATTGCCTCCTTAAAGGCCCCCAATGATTGGGGCTCCACAGCTGTACGTGGCAAAGAATTCCATAATTTCACTACCCTCTGGCTAAAGAAATTTCCCCTCATTTCTGTGTTAAACCGGTATCCTCTAATTCTATGATTGTGTCCTCCAGTCCTGGAGTCACCCTCCAGGGGAAACAGCTTAACCACATCTACTCTGTCCAGTCCTTTCAATAATCTAAATGTTTCTATGAGGTCCCTTCTAATTCTTCTGTACTCCAGTGAGTACAGTCCAAGAGCCGACAAACACTTATCATGTTGGACTGTGGACAATCCTTTGCAAATTTGCTGCTCATAATAATTTCCCTCCATCGTACATCTGCTACACAATGCGTCCACAACAGACCCCACAATGTTGCACCAACTCTAATAAGCTTTTTCTGGAGTGGAGCAAATACTTCAGACAGATAGATAACCAATCAAATTGTCACCTTCACTCTGGAGGTCATTCCGATCTCAGGCAGAGCAGCAGTACACAGATGTTGCTTGTATATGCCCATGTTCATAGACTGGGCTCCAAATCATAATCCACTCTTTCACTGGTGTATGGAAGAATGAATCTTACACTTCACATTCATAAAACAAAGGCCCCCTGTTCTCTACATGTTCTAATTTTATGAAGTGGTCAAAATAATGATCTAATGAAAGGTCATCAACCAAAAACATTAACTATTTTTCTCTCTCTCCAATGCTACCTGATCTGCAAAGTAATTCCACCATTTTCTATTTTTGTTTTAGCCTTTAGAAAATTTGTGCTAGAGGTGTGGAAGCAATAACAACATTTTCCTCATTCTAGTATCCAAAATCAGTCATTTTATGTTGTGCAATGGACAGGTAAGAAATGAGATCTTTGCTTGGACTGGAATCTCTGTTTTGCTGCTGAAGAATGCTTAAAGGACACATCTATAGTTTTATCACATGGCACTGCAGTAAATGAAAGTTGATTTTGGGTTCAATGAAAGTGGTGAAAATTAATTAAAAGAATGTTTCCATTGCAAGTGGTTTATAAACCAAGAGCTTTCAAACTTGTGGTTAGGATGACAGAGAATTTGAAGGGTATTGCTCCTTCATGATATCTGCCCTCTAGTGTCTCATTCTCAATAGTTCATTCAAATACTCACCAAACTGGTATCATAGACCACCAAGGTGGGCAGGACCAATCACAATGTATTTTTTTCGCCCTAAGTCCAGCATCAATCCACCTTTACGTAAAGAGGTTTGGTTTTAACTGCTCCCCATAACTAATCATTCTTAGCTCCAAGAACCATCAGCCAAAATATTTTTTTTCCTAAATTTCTGCACACATTGCAATAGCCCCAAAAATAGTTGTTTCTGTTCAAAACGCTTCCCAATTATTAAACCTCTTATCATATTTTCTGATTCTAGTGTATAGAGTGTTTGGCAATAGCTTCCCAAACTGGTGAAACAGCATCTGTGTTCTCTCTGCAGTGGGGTGCATATTAGTTATAAGCCCTGTTGAGTGGATGGTGAAAATGGCATTGAAAGATTAAAAAATCCTGGTTTCCAGTATTAAGATCCTCAGCAGCAAAAGTAGTTGGATGAGGCAGAAAGAAGCGATGGTCCTGATGGAGAAAATCATGGAGGATTTAAACAGACAAGGAGATAATAGTTCATTCCAGATTGAGTAGCTGTTTAACTGGACATCTCTTGTAAATTTTTCCAGGTTGGCTATACGACTACACACGGACATATGACTGTTCCTTTTACCTGGCTGGCATCTGCTACATCTTGTCTGCTGTTCCTCTTTTCCTGGAGCCCACAGCACGTAGATACAAGACAAAGAAACAAGCAGAGACTCAGACGGTGAAGATGGAAACAATACCTAACGTAGCCTGTATAGCAGAATGCCAAAATGGACAAATTATTGTTCCATCTGATGTGAGAACTGAGAAGCTGGAGCATATCAACTCTGTATAAATAAGACTACTTTGTCCATCAAGGAACTT
Source organism: Rhynchobatus australiae (assembly GCA_034780895.1). Lineage (NCBI taxonomy): Eukaryota > Metazoa > Chordata > Chondrichthyes > Rhinopristiformes > Rhynchobatidae > Rhynchobatus > Rhynchobatus australiae. The sequence goes on from JAUZTB010000065.1 coordinate 16,121,276, forward strand.
AAGAATATTTAAACTACAGTAGTGAAATCTTGTCTGATGTAAATTCAAGAGCCTAGGGCTCTGAGCAGATTGTGCAAGAACAGTTATTTTGCATCAAAATAAAAATATTTTTGATGCAATTCTTTGGGGAAAAAAATTAGTAGTTGTGGATTTTTTTGGTCCTCACAAGGTAGGAGTATGCCTGATTAAACACAAGAAAATTCTTCAATATTTTGCACCTAGCATCGATGTGAAATTCAGACAGAATCTGGATTTGAAGCAAGGTAAAATCTCCAACCACTCATACTGTCAATGCACTTTAACACATCACAGAAAGCTTCCTCAATAACAGCAAAACAATTCATTTTTCGTATTTGTCATTACTGGGCAGCCTCATTGGGGGAAACGTGCATTTATGCTAAACTATAGTCACTTTTGTATTTGGGTTCTGCCCACAGGAACCGAATTGAGCCACTTTGCACAGAGACCCCAGTGTCAACTCTCCCAACATAACAACCTAACTAACAGATTTCAGAGGTACAGCGGATGAAACTAATCTCTGACATAGAGTAATACCCAACTTTACATAAGCTACTATGGGTTCATGACATTGTCAAACTCAAGTTCAGATCAACACACTTCCCTTACCTCTGAGCCAGCCCTCCTGCTCCTCATCTGAAACTTAAAATCTTTATTTTAATGGCATCAGCTAATAAAAATCATTCATGGGGCTTTTGCAAGGGCTCTGAGCAGATTGCGCAGGGCAGTTACTTTATGATTGATTACTTTAAATCTTATGTTCATGACTCTCACCACCCATCCCACAATTCATTTCGTTGCTGAATGTTGGCAGTTTTTAGTGGCCCCAGATATGCTAGCCACAGAAAAGCAATACTGGGGTAGTATTAGAGGACCCAGAGTGCCAAAGAGTTGCCTTTAATTTTTCGCTAACAAGTTCTTATTTTTGATTAAGTTATTCTGTAGAAAAGACTTAAATGGCATCCTTCACTCTGCTGAAAATGCAAGTTGCACTGCATTGACCATGTCTTTTTGTGTTCAAACCTCTGTAGGCAGGTGCCACTATTATAACGATTTTTAATATTTTAATCCTTTGATTATCAGGGCAAAATAAATTAGAACCACTGCACTCAGAATGGCTTGTGGTACAAGAGTAAAATGGGCTAACTCTCCAAGGCTCTGCTGAAGGGTATTTCAGTCATAATCTATCGTTTTACTTAATAGAATCTATCAGGCCTATTGTATGTTTACAATTTTATTTTTATTTCAGATTTACAGAATGCATACATTTTTTTATTCCCCATTTCATGGATTTAATGACAGCATTAATTACTCCCAGCTCAATTAGTAAATGGTTAAATGAAGAATGAAATTTTGTTTTATCTGACATTGCAAGAAATTTACATATCATTTTTAAAGTTAAAATTCTACAATACCTCACAGGTACTACACAAGAGGGAATTAGGTTTATTAAGTCTGTGAAAATATGGAGGCCAAGACATTTCTGGAAAAACATGGTGGAGCTGATCAAAAGCTGTGAGTGATGCTTGATGAATACACTGGAAGCCAGTGTCAGAGGTCATGTGATGTAGGCCGAGATTACAGGGGAGCCAGATCCATACGTTGGAAAAAGATTTTGTGTTCATTTTACTGGGCAATGGGAATCGTTAATGGTTAATCAGATCAGAAAGAGACATGGCTGACAGGATTTTCAACAGCTTTTGAAATTTGTGTAGGATGAGGATTAGAAAATAATTTATTGGAATAGCATTTGTAGACAACATGAGCATGGATCTACCATACTCCTACCTTAGCTGAACATCTCAACTACTTTAATGTGGACTTCTGGACCTACCTGGGCTCTATTAGCATGTTTGCAATGTTATGATGTGGTTTAACATCATCGCCAATACAAATACTTGCCATTTATTCTTTAGAGCTGGAAGTGTGGGAAGACTTTAAATCCTGAGTTTGTCTTTATTGTGTATGGTTATCTTCTACTTGGAACCATTCTAGTAGTATGACACTCAATTCTGCATGCAATGCAATTTCTATAATACATACAAAGTACAAACCCATTGCAAATAAGCACTGTTATTATTCATTGTCCAGTCTATTTTCACCTTTTCTTGGGGGCAGTTTCAAAAACAGAACATTTATTTTCCATCAAATCTTTCCTAATTAATGAACAACCCATCTTTTCCCTGTTCAATGGATTTATACTTTTTAAAACTGTGGCAAAAGATTATAGATTTTATTGTATATAAAATATAATAAATTTCATCTTTTCTTGGGATGTGTCTCAGACCCAAGGTAATGGCTAAAGGCTGTCGCTCCAGTTATTCTGCAGGAATTGCAAAATGGACATGGAGTACTAGGCCCCATTTATGCAAACACTTGGTGTGTCGCACCCTCTGCAAAATATGCTTTCTTAGAGAGGGTAACCTGGTTAGAGCCCTACCTACAGGTGCTCTGGATTATTACTTGGCAGAATCTGTGTGGTTGCTATTTTCTTCAGTGTATCAGACAACATATTGAATCAAACAATGGAAAGATGGAAGGTGCAGTCAAACCATCCACTGCATCTTCAGTCCCATTTTCTTTTGACAACTAATGAGATTGTTCACTCTACCCAATTATTCAGTTTTGTTAACCACACTTTTCAGCAAACTATAAACTAATTTTATTCCAACTTGCTCAGAAGGAAACCCAGGGAATCGGGTAGAACAGACTTCGATCTGATTGTCAGAGCCTCTTGCTTGGGCAGGTGTCAACTATGGCTGACCTGCTAATAATATCGTCACCAAGTCAGATGTGGATTCAAGTCCCACTCCAGAGATTTGGTAACAAACTGCAGAAAGACACGCAATCTAGGGTCATGAGAGTTCCCTGCCAGAGGTATTATTTTTGAATAAAATATTAAAGCTGCTCCATCTGGCAGATATTAAAAATTTCATGCAATTATTTTGAATAGGGTGTAATACTCATTGCCCCAATTGAGTACTATCTCCCAA
>JAUZTB010000065.1:16126283-16136410 GCA_034780895.1 Rhynchobatus australiae
CATTCTTGAGCAGTGTTGATAGTCGTCAGTTTTGTCCAGACAGAATTTTAGTCACACTCCTATGATGAGTGGTTTATCTTCAACAAGCTGAAAATACAGATGGAACTCATCTAAAAAGGAAAAGCATGCTAACTCAATGTATCATTTATTTCCCCCTTCAAGAAAGGGGCAGTGCATTAGTTCACTGTGCCATCCATTCTCCCTACAGATATGGTAGTCTAGCAGATATGGCAGTCTAGCAGATATGGCACAAAGCTAGCAGAGTCCTCAGAAAGAGTTTAAACCCCACCTGGCCAAGTTGTGAAAATAAATTCATCAAACTTGGTAAATGGAGTATTGGCATCAGAAACGTTAGTAACATAAAATCTACCCAGGCTGATCTACAATGCACCTTCAATTTCATCTAATGGATGTGATCCATGTGACAAAACTAATTTACCAGTGTTACCAATATCTCAAGAACAAAAGAGCAGCAGTCAACTGAAATAATTTACAGGACATCTAATTGATAAAAGATTTCCCCCATGCAAATGTTGCCAATAACTGTGACTCATATGTTCCTTACATAATCTTGTCTCTTATCCAAGTACAACATGAAGTATTGAGATAACACTGGTGCAAAACAAACATCTTTATTAAGCACTCATTCAAATTGAGTTACATCACTAATTCCATCAGCACTTTTCAGAAAATTTGATGCAGTAAACATTTTCATGTTCTTACTTAAAACTGGAAGAATTCCAAAACATCAATATAAAACTGGGAATTTTAATGGACCAAATGAGCTCCAGCCAGACAAAGCTCGAGAGCACCAGACTAAACAGAATCCTTATGTAGACTATTGGTATTGCATTAATCCAAACCTATGATGCAGCTTTCTTGACAAGCTGATCTTAATCTAATTGGCAGGTTGTTTTTCAACTTATGCAACTGAAGCCACTTACAGCAAATGCAGTGTCTGAAGACAAAAAAAAATCAATTCTGCCATTGATCTGACAAAAATCAAATAATTTACCTTCAATGGGGCAGTCTGTTAGATAGATCAGAAAAAAAACTCTAATATTCTAATATACTGAAAGCAATCCTACGTGTTTTTGTCCCTCATACGTACATGGATGTCACCTGTGCTTGCTTCCAGTTCCTTCCATTTGTCAATCAGCTTTTGAAGGGTGTACATGTCTTCTACAAAGTCTGAAAAATCAAAGCCATTCATTTATTTCAGCTAGTGCATCTGCATTTCTGGGCTCGACTCTACTAATGCCCAAAGCTAGTCTATGGATCTAAATCTAGTTGTTCATAAGGCGAGAGGGAAAAGATTTAATAGGAACCCAAGGGGCAACTTTTTCCACATAGAGGGTGGTATATACATAGAATGAGCTGCCAGAGGAAGTGCTTGAGGCAGCTGCAATAACATATAAAAGACAACGGACACTTACATGGATATGGGCCACTCAGGCAAATGGGACCAGTTTAGATGGATGTCTTGGTCAGCATGTACAAGTTGGGCTGAAGGGCCCATTTCTGTGTTCTATGCCTCTATAACCACAGTATTAGGTCCACTTCTAGGGCAAGATGTCAATGCTAAATTTACTCTCTCCTCAGAAGGGATTTTCCTACCCAAGGAACATGGCTTGGTCACATCAGCTCTCACTTCTAAAAGTATCAGTTTGGCTCAGGCAACTTTGAGTCATAAATCTAATATTCAAATTTAAGATCACAGAAGCAATGTGGAATGGTATAGTGTCAATGTGTCACCTTTGAAGATGCCCAGTCATTCACTTCTCTGCCACTTCTGGAATTTGCTGTGTATAAAAGAGCTGTACTTTTTTTTGTAGATTTCATAGTGATAGCATGGAAAAGAAATTCACTTCATGTTTAAGCAGATTTGAATATAGGTGTAACCAGACATTTGAAACATAGATTCCTTTATTTTTAAAACTTTAATTCATACCAAGATCAACATTTATTTGAAAACACTCTTCTCACATGCAAGGAAGGCTAGAGTGCAAATATATGTTATGGAAGTAGTGAGCTCCAGGTCACTTGGTAAAAATAACTATGAGAATAAACAACCAGTCCAAGTGTTTTTCCTACTGTTGACTGAAGGAAACATGAACCTCGGGGCAGGAAACTGCCACTCAGCAGTGTGAACCTGTACCACAACTGTGTGAGATCACAACTGATACAAGAGCTAGGAAAGAAATTAATTTTTGGCTACTCATACTAAACATGTGAATACAGCCAGAGACCAATTTATACTTCTCCACAACAGTGCTGGAAATACAAAGAGTAGTTCAACTGGCAATTAATATTCTTGCATACACTCAGTGCCACTGACTGCAGATGAATTTCTTATCCCAACTCTGTATAGCTACTTTTGCTTCAGTCCCTCAATCCCTCTGGTTAGTAAAAGTCCATCAATTTTTAAAATGAATAATTCAACCTCTCGAAGTATCATTTATAGAAGAGTTTGAAATAGCCTTTTATTGCCCCCAGTATTTATCAATGCAGTGGGATGGTTAAAGGTAGGTACCATTTGAAAGCACTGTAGACAGCAGTTTCCATCATTTCACAGTAAGTCTACTCTTGATCATCAGTATGCTAATAAGCCAGATTGGATTCGTCCTTTTTTTTGTGAACAGGACATAGCTGAGCAATTTCCCCACATCATAGGGTAGATATATTGTTATAAAAAGGTACTGGAGCAGTTTGGTACGAGGTAACGCTGTTTTTGGAATCCAAGTCTTCTATAGTAAGCTGGGACATTGTCTAGTCTCATTACTTTTGCTGTATCCTGTGCCCTCAGCTGCTTTTCAATTGAATGCAAGAGAAACAAACTGGCAGCTGTAATGCAGGGGAATCTTAAGAGGAAGCAGAGATGGATTATTTATTCAGCTTTTCTGTCTGAACAAGGTTGCAAATGTTTTTAATATTCACAGGCCATCATTGAAGATAGAGGCTCCAAGAATATCACCAGCCCTTCCCATTAGCTGTTTATCACTATGACCAGATGAAGTAGAATTGCAGAGTTCCTATCTGATCAGTTAGTTTTTTTTTTAAGATCACTTAGCTGTGTTTATTGCATGCTAATTAGCATGCATATGGTTCTGTATTGCAACTTTTATTAGTCTATCACTTACATTGACACATCTGGTGCAGCTTCCAGCATGCTCTTCAGCACTCCATGCTGAATGAGGGTTGATCCCCTGGTTTAATAATAATGGTAGAGCAGTGTATACTTCTGCTGCAGCTGTCAGTCCATAATATTTTTGAGCTGCCACATCTGTTGAGTCTATTCCATTTGCTACATTTATAGTAATATTCGCACAATTGAGGGTATATTTGATGTGAAGATGGGACTTTGTCTCAACAAGGACTGTACACTGCTCATTTCTACCACTGGTACCATCTGCCACTGGTTGAATGGTGAACACAAGGTCAAGGTTTGCCCTATGTGTTGACTTAATCATGACATGCTGCGAGACTGGGTCTGCAGGAATGACTTGGCCAGCTCAGTCAATGGTGCCATCACCAAGCCACTCTTGGTGATGATCACTGAAACATGCCGCCAAGAGCACATTCTGTGTACCTTGGTGCTTTCAGTACTTCTTACAAGTGTTTTTCAGCCTGGAAGGTAAGGATTCATCAACTGAGGGAAGATGGTGAGTGATAATTAAGAGGAAGTTTCCTTGCCTACGTTTGATCTGATGCCATGAGATTCATGGGTTCCTCAGTCAATGTTGAGGATTCCAAGGGCTACTGTTTACTTCCAGTATATCACTGTGCTGCCATCACTGGTCAGTCTGTCCTTCTAGTAGAACTGCATCAGATTGTTGCTCAACTTGCTTGTGGGACAGCTCTCCCAATATTGACACCAGTTCCCAACAACTAGGCTAAAAGACTGCTTATTCCCAGGCATCTATCTTGCCCCTTCCTGGAAAATATATTAAATCCATTTTTTCAATCTAAAGGAACTTGGCTCTAATCAAAAGAACTTAATCAAAAGATTGTAAGACTAATCAAAAGACTGCAGTCACAGCATGAACATTCTCAGGAGGAAAGCATCTTTCTGGTGCCATTGCAATACACTCTCGTTTTAGGGAAGGGTTGCATTGCTAGAGAACTTCCTGCATCATAATTTTCCTTGATGCATACCTTTGACAGAAATTGACAATATTTGTTGTTTCTTTCACATTGTGTTTAGTTATTTTTCTATCATAAAATCTGCAAGATTGAATTTTTATTCTGCATTTCAAATTTTTTTTGGAGGTGATTTGTGAATTCCACAAGGGCAAATTTCCAGTGCCTGCACTGCCAGAATGCAGGGGTACACTATTTGTGGCAAATACCCAGCCCTAATTCAACCCAAGTTTCTTTTAAACACCCAGCATGCTATCCCCTTTCTCCACTGTGAATAGTCAAAAATAATTATTCAACATGTCAATTTATGCTCATTTACAGTTTCAACTATTTTTGTTTTAAACATGATGGGAGAGCTAGCATAGATTCGTAACTGGAAGGTCATTCCTGGCTTATTTTTATTTATTTGTTCATGGAAAGTGGATGGCAGAATTCATGCTCCTGACCCTGCAATTCCACCAACAGCTTGCTGTTTCCAGCTAGCATGGTTTGCTGCTCTCCATGCTGGGGTTATGCAGGCTGCAGCCACAGTATGAAGTCTTTCCTTCAAGGCTATTTGGAATCCCCTCCACTGAAAATCACCAATTTTCATTCTAGAGTCAATAATTAGCACTGCACAGTAGCAATCAGAATCAAAAGCACATGGGTGACAGGCACTAAGGAAGAGCAGAGATTTAAAAAGAGGTAAGAGAGGCAAAGTTTAAAGATTTATGAGGCAGGTTTTTAAAAAAAAAAATACACAAAGTGGTAGGTGACTGGAACGTGCTGCCAGGGGATATGGCTGAAACATATGATAGCAAATGTTTAAGAAACATTTAGACTGACCCATGGACAGGAGGAGAATGGAGTGATACGGACCACGTGTGGACAGATGTGCAGTTTAAACTGGCAACACTATCATCACAGACATTGTAGTCGAAGAGCCAATTCCTGTTCTGTACTGTTCTATGCAAGGGAAAGCACTCAGATAAGGTGCCTATTGGCTAAAGTAAAAACAACACTGATACAAAAGTGAAGTGAGCACAGAATGAAAATATAAGAATGCTGGCAATATAACACACAGAAACAAAATACTGTGGTATACTTGAAGTCAGGTTGCACTTGTGGAAAGAGAAACAGTTAATGTTTCAGGTTGAAGAGTGACCCCTCTCCACTAAATATGACACACAACACCAGAGTTTATGAAAACTAATGCAATTATTAGTGAAGGTAATTCACCTGAAGGAGAATTGCAGCATCTAGGTGTACAGTCAGGAATAAATAGTGAAGGTAGAGAGTAACTGATACATGCAGATGGGTTCGCACCCCACAACTCCCAATCTAAAAATATTTTACAATTCCTTCATTACCTCTGTCTATACCACCTTTATCAACTTTTCCAGAGCTGCAATTTCCCCAACCTCCTCTAAACTCTTTAGTCTTGTGTTTTTGATTCCCACTGGCACTTCACCAATATCCTCAGACACTTCATCACTCGCTCCAGATTTTCCTCCCCAACCCCAAGTTCCTACCATAAGACCACCTCTTAGAATAAGCTAATGGTCATCCATTGAACTCTGGCCCATGGCCCTGCAACAAATTCTGAAAAATCATTCCTCTTTGGTACAGCTTTGGTTGTCTTGTCAAATAAAGAATGCAGAATGCAGGTTTCTATTCCAAGCTGCAGTTTAAAGTTTACAGACTAGGTGGGGGGAGAAAGGGTGAAAATATTCAGTGCTTCTTTTCCTTACTATTTACTGTTGATAATCCTGAAGAGCTGGAGTGATCTTCCTAAAAACTTCCGAAAATAATAGTGAAAAATAAAAGTTTCACTTACCAGAAAAAATGATGCAAGCAAACAAGAACATAATTATCACAGCCTACAATTTAAAGATGATAATGACTTATCTCAGGCTACTGGACACTTGGATAGATAGAAACCCATCCACAATCCTGCTCCACGCATTTTCCATGGATCAGTACACCACAAAAGCAGCTGCAAAAGTAAACACAGAAGACTGTAAGATTGCAATTCTGTTTTTAATTGTTTATCCAGTATTGTTTTTGAAAATCTTATTTTTACGAGGAGGTACTTTTCTGCTTGGAACGACAAGGAAACACTCTCTACTGACTCACAGCATGAACACCAAAGTCTATCAGATCAGATACTGGAGCATTAGATTCACTAAAGCTCCCCTTGATTTAGCTTCTGCAATAGAATTACACCTTATGCTGCTCCAGTGAGAAACTTAAAATTTACAAGGCATCAGTTCAAGAGATAGCTCTCCTGACAATCTTCTCCCACTTGACAGTAACTGTGCAGCCTTTGCCACTCATGAGACCTATACAGAAAAGCTGAAAATCAGGTTAAGGAATTTAAATTTAGAGTACATGCAATAGATTTATACTCTATGATCTATCTGTATCACAAACCTGATTTTGCCTTGTATGCATACAGCTAGTTTAACCCTCATGTCTACAGAGATGGAGCTTAATTAGTTCTCTTGTTGGGTAGTCCCTGCTTCCAATCCAGTTTGGTGGGATCTGAGGTGATTAGAGAGCAATATGGGATCTGCAGACTCATCCATAGGCAGGAGAGGACATGCTTAATGGAATAGCTAGTATGGGAAATGGTGCCATCCATCCATGTATTCCAGGACTTTAGGTTCTCAAGTGTTACTCTGAATAACCCTTCCACATTTGAGTGGTCATGGACCAGGGATTTCCATTAGTCAGTGAGAACATTACATTTCTTTCAAAGCGGCTGTAAAAATATTCTTCTCCCCTGCTCTCTGGGTAATCTCTCACCATGATGGAGCAAGGTGGAATGCCTGTGTCAGGAGCCTGGTGTGGGGTAAGGTAATTATATGGCCTGTTCATTAGAACTGGCTGAGTGCAAACAGAGTGCTGATACTGGAGATACTGGCTTGGAAGTGGGCACAACCACTGGTTCAAAGTTTGGAAATTTTGCAGGTCTGCTACATGGCATACAAATCAGAGATTCTAGTTAATCTCAGCCTTATTAGTAACATCTGGACAACTGACAGACAAGCCACATAACTGGTTATGGTAAAGAAATACAAAAATAAGTCAGAGAAGGCTGCCTTTATGCCTCTACAAGGACCAGCCCCACAATTTGAGTTACCTGTTCTAACTTTGTTCATTTTATATAAAAGTTCAGATTCCTTTTTAACCAATCTTGTGGTTTCTCCCTTTATAACTTCCTAAAGGAAAAAAAATTGCTTCTAATGTGTGTAGTTGAAATAATGTTATCTCTTTGTTAAATCCTTTAATCCATGTCCCTTCATTATCTTGTCAATTTAAGAATATTTTTCTTAAAGTAGTTTCTCTCAAATGTTCTCAGAATTATAAATCATTTATCAGCTGTTCCAGTGGAAAAGTAGTAGTCATTTTCTAAACATCTACATTTGGATAAAATGCAAATCTCTTTTGAAGTGTGGATCTGTGTGGTTAATTATTTGCAACTTTTGGTACATCATAAATTATTCAAATCTAGATTTGAATATCTTATTTCAGGAAAGCACATTAGTTATTTGAGATATGTGGTAAATTCAGTTATGCTTGGGAGAAAATAATAATTTTGGACAATAGTTTCGAAGCTCTCCACTTGTGATGTTTCGTTATTGCAAGGCTGGCCTGGTTATGGATTAATTCATTGTTATTAATCAACTCTTTATAGTTGCATTATATGATTCTCAGGATAGCAGTAACCCACAATTCCAATCTTCCTAATAATTGCTTTTTCTTTTTAAACTAGAGCTCTATTACCCAGAATTTAAATGTATTATGAAGATTTCATAAAACAATTCACCAAGGGTTTTGAAAATCCATTGGAGCAAATTACTACAATTTGTACAAAACCTCAATAAAGCACTGCACCTTCTCTGTAAATGTAACACTACACACCAGAGTTATTGCTTTTCCCTTGTACTACCTCAATGTACTGGTGTGATAATAATAAACCAATTTATCAATTTAAATGCCTACAGTCCTCAAAGCCATTTGAATGGTCCAGGAATATCTTAGGAGAGAAAAGAAATAATTAATATTTCAGTAGCAATCCATTGTAGAAGCCTTTACCAAGTTTGTAGAGTAGTTCACCACTTGTAGCACAAAATCTTCATTTGTTACTGCAATCATATCAGCAATTCTGTACTGTATTGCTTTGTTCTGTACTGCTTACTCATTTGTAAATGAGCAAGAGAGGTGGAGGGAAAGAGAGTGAGCAAAGCAGGGGCTGAGGTGTTTGAGGGAAGGCCAATGTGTGAGTATAACAGATCAGAGTCTGAGAAAGTCTTCGTTAAGGTCAAAAGCTCAAATCAGTATTGAGGCATTTGAGCTTTTGAGAGCTCATCTGGTTAGTCTGAACTAAACCACACAAATCAGGAAGGTCCTTCAATCATTCCTAAGTTACCTTATTACAGCTGACTCAGTGGTAGTAGAAACAGAAATTGAAAATGCTGGAATTACTTAGCAGGTCAGGGAGCATCTGTGGAGAGAGAAAAACAGAAATTAATGTTTCAAGTCCATGACCCGCCAATTAGAACTAGGAAAAGTTACAAACAACATTTTAAGTTCAGAGATGATGATAGAGTGAAGAGGATAAAGAGAATGTCTGTGACAAGGTAGAGAAGAAGAAAGACTGAAATGATGCAAATGGTGATAGTGCAGGTTGAGAGAGGGTGGTTAAAGCTTGTTAAATCACAGTCAATCTGTCTGCAGGAGTTGAATGGACTTCAAAAAGAAAAAAAATAACAGTAATGCTGGATCTGAGAAATAAAGACTATGGATGCTGGAGAATGCAAGACCTACCAAGCAGTTTATATCTGTTCTGATGACAACACGTTCCATACCAGTTCTTACCAACTAAAATAAAAGGTGGTCTTTCAGCCATTAGGACAATGCCAGCACCTGGCAGAGTCATCCCATCATTCCCAGTCACCCTCTGTTCCTCTCCCTCACATTGGCCCATATCATCACCCCTTTGACTCTTTTGCCTCTTACTTCAGTGAAGGGGTAATTTACAGTGACCTACCAGCATGTCTTTGGGATGTGGGTGGAAATTGGAGCACCTGGTAGAAACCTGCATAGTCACAGGGAAAACTTGAGAACTCCACTCAAACAGCATCTAAAGGGGAAGCTTGAACCTGGGGGCCCAGCAGAGATGAGTATTGGGACTGTTAGACTTCATGCTCAGTATTAAAAAATCTAGATGTAGTAGTAGTTTTGGAGCTTGTCCATAAGTTCACTGTGCCAGTGCTCAGATCTTGAGGAAGGTATCTGGTCCAAATGCAATGTGAGAATAGGTACTCATCAGGTCGCAGAGAAACACAGCATCAAATCATGTTGATGTAGCAACCAAGCTTTAGAGTACACCGGTATTTGAAGAAGCATGGCAAGAAGGGAGGCACTCCTCCAAGGCAACAATACACAGCGAGAGCAATTCTGTAAGAGACTTTTATCTTAGCTAAGTCTCATTTGGAATGGTAGTGCCCAGTTTTGAACCCTTCACGCAGTGACTGTTTCTTTCCCCTACCCCAGATCAAAATCAAAGAGCCAGCAGAGTGATCAATAGTTTAAATGCCCTTAGTTAGCACAATATCTTATGAGAGCTGGGTGGGGTGGGTGGCAGTTTAAAGAAAAGCAGATTCTGGGGAGGTACAGTTGACATATGTGAAATGAATAAACAAGTCTAGAGTCTATGGAATACAAGGGGAAGTTTTCTTTCAACAAGTGTTTGGCAATTTCCAGGTTCGTTGCACGAGTACTAAGCAGAATGAGAGAAATTCTTATGTTGCCAATTGTATTCTAAACTTAAACATTTTTTCAGCAGAGCAGACTTGAGCAAAATTACCAAATCCAGGAATTTTCTCCAATGATAATATCCACAGTAGATGGCATACTCATTCAACACTTACTGTAGCCCCATTCATAATGGCATACAAATCAATTCCAGCCCTTGAATAATTGCTGATTTAAGAAGTTTG
>JAUZTB010000065.1:16152218-16167693 GCA_034780895.1 Rhynchobatus australiae
TTCATTTGAGTATCATAGAATTGTAATCACAGAAACAGGCCCTATCGGGCCACCTCGTCCATGATGTTGATCTATGTCAATCTCTTTTGCTTGCATTAGTCCCATATCCTTCTACCCCTTTCTTACCCAAGTACCTGTCCAAATGCCTTTTAAACATTGTAATTGTATTTGCCTCCACTACCTCCTCTGGCAGCTCGTTCCAGATAACCAAAAGCCTTTGTGGGGGAAAAACTCACTTCTCAGATCTCCTTTAAATTTCTCCTCCCACTTCAAACCTATGCCCTCTGGTTTTAGAATCCCCTATCTGGGAAAAAGATTGACCATTTATGTTAATTTTGCCCCTCAGAACTTTATAAACCTCTACAAGATCACCCCCTCAGTCTCTTATGTCCATCCACCTGTGTCACCACTTTCAGTAAGCCATGGACTTGCATCCTAAGGTCACTGTGCACATTAACACTCGTTAAGGTCCCTGCCATTTATGTCCCACTAGAATTCGACTTCCCAAAGTACATTACCTCATACTTATCTGGATTAAGTTTCATCTGGCACCACTCCACCCAATTTTATATAAAACCGCACTAAAGGAAGCATTTCAGCAATCCCCAGCTTAAACTTTCTTTGTAACTTTCCAATGGAAAGAGTAACAGTGAATAAAGCACTAAACCACATTATATTTAATACCAGTCTTGTACAAACAAACTTCTGATTTAATGTTGGCTTATTCCTAAAGCAAATTTGAGATTTTTCATGAATATCCACACTTTATAAAAACTCTACTCACCATTACTGAATGCAGTTGTGCTACAGAATATAAAATAGATTAACAATAACCCCTGAAGGCACTTCACTGAAGAAAGTAACTGGTTTTCCTGAATCCTCTGACTAAAGCTGGTGTACAAATCCACTGGGGCTAGTTAACTACCCAATTCATTTTCAGGTGAAAGTGCCTAGAACTTTAAGACAAATATTCATCAAAAAGTACACCCCCCCCCATCCAAATGTTTTCTTTAAAGAAACATAAACACTTTACAATAGCAATCACTGACCCCATCTGATTTTGCTCCCTTTCCCCATCCAGAAGTTGCAGAGCTAAGTGCAGTACCCAGGTGAGAACAGTTAAAGGTACAGAAAATGAATAAAGTGTGGGCTTAGATGGCAGACTGCAGGATTTTAGCAGGCCAGTCAAAAATTTAATGATTCAATTTCACAGAGGTTAATTTCACTTGCACGGGTTGCTTGCTGTCCACTCACTCAATTGGACACTAGAACGTGGGAATTTCCACATAACTAACAATCCCATAATTATCCTGCTAAACAAATCTCAGATTATTTGATCAGATGGAAAATAAACCAATACTAGCTCTCATCCATCAAACTCTTCAGCAAGAGAGTCACTGTGCACTCATCTCGAGACTTCCTAGCATGAATAAATGGATTTACAAATTGATGGTGAGAACCACAGGGAAAAAGAATCATAGTGCCCAGAGAGAAATGGCAAATTACAATAACAAAAAAAATACCCAAGTTAATTATTTTGGCAGGCTTCAATTCAGCTTTTAGTCACCATCTACTGTCATGCATATTGTTAATTTGATTAGATCAGTAATTCATAGAAAATGTATAATATCCACAAACTTCATTCACGTCAAAAAAAAGTTTGAGGAAATAACCGATTGTCAACTTCCCTCTATTAATTCCCAAGGCACTGACTATAATAGTACCCCTTTAGATTGCGGAGTTGTTTTTGTGTAACAGTCCAGTGGAGAAATCAACATCATGTACAAGTTAATGCTACTTTCATTTAGTTCAAAATATGCAACCTGGAAAGGAAATCAACCAGAGGATAGATGTATATTAAAAAGAAATGATTGAAAGAGGAAATAAAGAGAAAAGAATATAGGATCTAATAAGGAAAGATGGGTTGATAAGATGACATACAAGGGTTTTTCCATAAACATCCAAATTGAAACAGATTTGCTTTTATCTCTTTCAGACAGTGTGATTTTAGTTTCAGCCCATTTCCAGGTTTTCTGTGTATCCAAATCTCAAGGACAAGAACACCGGTTCAATACATCGTGAATGCCATTTAGGGCACTTGGTTAAAACAAACCAGAATACTGACTGATTTCCCCACCCACTGTTTTTGCTTCAAAATTTTACTGACAAAATACTTCCTCACAATTAAGTGCATTCCAAACAGATCAAAGTACAAATGAAAGCAAATCTGAGCAGATCTCAATTTAGGTGCCTCAGATAAGGTGCCTTATCCAAAGTACAATGCTTTTGCAGTTCAAACTTCATATTGCTTATAGGCTTTGAGCAAGATGACAACTTAACAATTGTCCACCTCTCTGTTCACCACAAGCATTGAAGGAGAATACTTTAGTCTCTTTGAGTCAAAAATGTGTACCATGGAGCCTCGGGAGCAGATAGTTTAAATCCACACTTCCAATTATTGCAAACCTTTTAAAATGAGAGTGTAATTAACCACTGATTTTAGGCAGCTAGTCACTCAAGGAGGACACAACACTCATAACAGTCCTTTCAGATTTTCTACCAACGACTGAAAATCAAAAGTCAGTAAAATGAGAAATAACAGTACAAACTGGAATGAATGATCTGGCTTCAAGGATCAGACTTCCATGGTGGCCTGGAGGAGAACAAGCAATCCAGATCTACATCCATATCACAATACTTAGATTATCAAATATCTAATGAATGTCAAAAAAAACATTTTCACACAAAAAAATTAAGCAATACACCTTAAAAAGTACTGCAAGTACCAGGCCAAAAACACTTGTTCACATACTTTGTGAAAAGACTAAACTTTTAAATTAGTGATGACAATTTCATTGGAGAAAAGTATTACATTGTATGTTACAAGGAATGAGATGATACAAGTATTGAACAAAATCTAGTAGATGGTTACTTCAGAATGGAGACTTATGGTCTTGAATATTATGGAAGAGAAATGCTGAAATCATGGTTAACCATTTTTTTCCTATAATGGTTGATGTTTTCAAAATAATTTTTTTTTACACCATAGCTTTTATTTTAATCAAGGCTGAAGGTTTGGGTAACAAATGACGATGATCTGGACATATTGAAATGAGGTAAATGCTAACTAAAAAAGACCGTGGTCACCAACAAACAAAATACAGTGCAGATCTAAAAGATGTTGAAATGGCAAAAGGATTATATATTTTGTGAAATAAGACTGGGGGGGGGGGGGGAGGGGTGGGGAATGGTTTTAGCTTCAATTTCCAAAAATCCAATCTCCTTTCCTCAACTCTGCCATAATTTCTTTTCATTACCCTGAATTTTATACACTATAATTTGTAACTGTCTATAAAAAAATTCTTGAGACGTGGGGGCAGATCGAACAAACACCACAGACCTACAAGTTATTGTTACATGCAACTGGTTTTGTTTTTGAAAACACATTACTTTAAAAGAAACTGATATCTCCACAAAAATATCTGTACTGTACAAGACATAGGATGGTTGGCATTATCTGCAAAACATAAACACCACCAAAATCTTCATGACTTTTTGCTTCATGAACCAGTATTCACTGAGGCAATTCAAGACTTTTAAGAAAAGTTAACATCCTAATTGTACAAGATCACACTTCAATATTACAATCCTACTTCAGAAACCTTACCTGGGTGCAAACACCAATATTGATAAACAGTGTAAACACCTTTGCAGATAGAAAATCCATAGCATCCAATGGTTGATAATCGATTGTCTTGTAAACACTGCAGTGCAGGAGTGCTTCCTCCCTCATCCTTTACAAAGCGTTTTAACATAGCAGCCGCAAGTGAAACTCAGACCAGGCGTCTTCTGTTAGTTAACAGTGCAAGCTTATCAGCTAGTTACTGGGTAATTCTATTCATTTTTAAAATACATAAAAGGTCTCCTAGGTCAAAACACTTGAGTTGAAATCTCACTGTGATGAGTTGAAAGGCAATACAGGTATGAGTGAGTTTGGGTACCTAAGAAGGACATGCACATCCATGGGGTGTGAAATTGTTACAAGCCATAACGTATCCATCAAATAAGGCATCAGTAACATAGTAAAAGTGTATTTTAACCGACTGCTAGCCCTGACGAGATATCAGACGTATTGAACCTTTTCTTCCTCTTCAAATTAAGAACTGAAATGGCATGCTTTTAAAGCTCCAGGACATGGGGACACTGCCTCATTTCTAGGCAACGTTCGAGAAAAGCAGAATATTTATTTGGGGAGGCATGGAACGCCTTGTTTTTTTTTGTTTGGTCATGGGCAGCAAGATCGAAACTTATTTTCAAGGATTCACATTCTTCAAATACTTCAGATCTGTCGGATCAAAAATAAATCAAAACTTTAAAAAAAACTTTTCAAGCAATTCTGGATCTTCAATTAGAACGGTATCACGACGATCAGCCAGTGGTCAATTCTCAACATTTCGAAATGGGGAAACTCCCCACCATTTCTTTCTTGCAGGCCACTGTTAGGTCAACGGTGACGCTGACGGTTCCTCCTCAAATAACGGGGGTTTCCAAAACAAAACGCCTCGCAAATGTACACAAGGGGTCATTTTTTTTTTGCTTCATTCAAACTTACTCCAAGGCAGATTTTTTTTCCTCAAAAGAAAACACATTTTATTGATTTTGGTTGACAACATAATCA
The DNA here is from genome assembly GCA_034780895.1 of Rhynchobatus australiae. Classification (NCBI taxonomy): domain Eukaryota; kingdom Metazoa; phylum Chordata; class Chondrichthyes; order Rhinopristiformes; family Rhynchobatidae; genus Rhynchobatus; species Rhynchobatus australiae. Next base: position 16,156,897 of record JAUZTB010000065.1, read on the forward strand.
GCTCAACGCACGTGTGTCTGTGAAAGCCAGTATTCAGTTGGTTGAGCCCGAATAGCTTTTCCTTTTGCCCCCAGAAATNNNNTATAAACAGCACACAGCAGCAGATCATTTTTCCCCTCAAAACACAGGACCTGGTTTCACATTAGAAGATACAGGAACTTTTTATATATTTTTTCAAGCTGCCATTCCAGCTCTTTAAAAACAAACAACAGAAATTTCCCCCTGCAAAAGGCCATTTTACTTCACACAAACATCGTCTTCGGCTTGTACTAAATTCCAGCTGGAAGTCTCCTCCTCAGGTTTGCCATTCAAACATTCTGTCATTTGGATTTTGCAGGAAAGAAATATCAAATTAGACAAAAAAAAACATGCAACAGCAGCTTCTTCTATATAACTAACAATAATACAGTAATTGTACATATAGCCTCAACAAAAAAAAAATCACTAAAGAAATTCTGTTGGCATGCTACTGAATAACTGGTTCTTACTAAGGCACCCAGAAGACCCTAGCTTTCTAAAACAAATGCTTTGATGCAGTTGTCAAAGACATGGTGTAAAAGCTGATATTTTTCTCCAAGATAAAAGTCCTATGTTAAATAGCCCCCAAGCAAAGCAATCAAATGCAAGTCTGAAGACTTGCCTGAAGTTCAAGATCCTTAGTAACTCTTCTTCATCTTCATTTACAATGAAAATCTAACACTGGTTCATTTACACTTTGAAAAATAAAATTAAGACCACTTATTTGTGTGTTGAGGATATCTGCACCAAAATATTGCGTGCCATGGCTGTCAGGAATTGGAAAAAGAATGACGTGTTGGACTTTAGAAATTTTATAAAGTTTTTATATTAATAGTAGTGTCCAAGACTAACTGGCTCAATCACAGGTAATTGAAAACATACCCAATTTGTACTGGTCCTCCAACCAAATCAATGAACTGCAGCAGCACAACAGCTAAAAATTGTGCAGCACGTCTCCAAAAAGTCACATGCCTCTGCTTGAACACTACACTCTCAGCATTTGAACAGATGCTACAGTGTGCAGCAGTATCACATGGAGTTGCCTAGTTTATCCAATTTCTGTTAATCGATCAGTTGGGGGGTGAAAAAAGTGAAACAACAAAATTATGCAAAGGGAAACAAGGAAAATACTAATAACCATGACTATTCTGAACATTCAGAGTATCTGGTTACAGTGGCAACAGCCAAGCCTGAAGAATGACTGGCTGGTTCTCTTCACAACTACAGATGAGTGGAAGCAGGCATAGATTAAGCAAGGCCAGGGCAGTGAGACTAATACCTAACTTTTAAAACTAAGCCTACAATTGGAAGTTTAAAACTAAAGCTTACAATTGGATTATGACTGTCTTTCTGAACTGTTGTAAAAGACATTAGTGTAAGCGTACCTAGGAGATTGCCCAGTAAATTTTCAGGGGGTAGGGGGAAATTAGAGAGCCTTTACTTAAAGCAGGAGCTCTAAGTCATAATAAAACATGTCCACTTGTTACAATACCAATTTTGAAAAAGCCAACATTAACATACTCTTGACTCTATACTGGGCTTAACTCTATTGTCCAAAGATGTTTAAGTTATCATTAATGCATCATGACATTGAAGATAATCTATCTTGCAGGACAACTGCATGTTTCGTACACCTGGACCACGAGGCAACTCTCCAACTGTCTAAGAAATTGATACATCACAAATTTTAAACTCCCATCCGTTCCCAAAAATTCTATGACTGTGATTAAACCATTCAACCAAAACTACATATAGTGCCATTTTTTTACATTTCACTGCTTAAAGTTATTCAAAATTACAGTGCACACAGACCAGCTTTCGTGAATTAAAAGTCCCATACCAATTTAGACAAGCAAAGCTCTGCAGTTCAGACTCACCTTCTTTTCAATTATACATCATTCCTATTCTCCAAAATCCCATATATCATGGTGAAAGTACTCATTTAGTTTTAAGCACTACAAGCCTCACTAAATTTCAGTTTAAAAAATCTTTTTGTCATCACTCGTGGTAGAATTGTTGCCAATACTCATATGGTTTCACATAAATAGCTTTGCTGATTGGGAGCTACGATTAGTAGAGGCTAGTTATAATAAAACAATTCATTGGATCAGTATAGTATAATGCCAAAACTGCTGCATTATGTGCTGGAGATTTCTTAACATATAAAAACAATCACAAGCATTTCCATGTGTCCATACACGAGGGGTATGGCATGCAGGAATCATTTTGGAACATATTTTCTTGTATTTTCCCCTCTCACTTGAATGCTTACATTCAAAGTTCCACAGATCCCAACAGCATTCCACCACTCACTGAAGGGGTGGTTTTTACCATTTCCAACCCTCTACCAGATATCCACAAAAGCACCAATTCCCAGTAGGAATTCTTACAGCACAGTGGAAACACAGTGTGCAGCAGCTGAAGGAGATGGTTCACTACGACCTTCTCAATGGCTACCTGGGAGATGTAATAAATGGTAGCCTTGCTAGTGATACCCATATCTTTTTTGTTTTACAAAAACTAACTTAATTCTCCTTGGGGAAGAAACCAAAGTTTCAATCGCAGCAGTTAAGCCTGCACAGGTTACACAAAAGCAAGCAGCAAAACAAAAAGGTGGCCATATCCAATCCCAAAAGCTTGGCAATGGAAATTTAAAAAACTGCATAACCCAGTAAATTAATTTTTGCAAGCAAGCACTGGTTATCAGTGCTTCTATGTGAAAAAAAAATTAAGGAGCTGAGAAGGGTGCTTTTATCCAATAAATATGGAAAGACTTAAAAATGTCAAATAAACAGTGCAGTAAACATCTGTGACTGCCTAAGTGATGACTGAACTGCCGAGCATTTACAACCATTTTTTTGATTTATTAGTCAAATTCCTAGCATTTTGCAATTTATTTATATTATAGTCAGTGTGCACGTGCATACATGTACATATTCTTCTTTTGAAATAATGTTTTTAAATCACATACATCATGCCTGTGTACTTGTTCAAACAGCCTCTCTCATGAGGCCAAGAACACTGCAATGAAATAGTTGCCCACCTTGCAGCAAAGTACTGAATAGCTGTCACTGCCACATGTGAATGGAAGCATGTGTTTAGTTTGGCAAATTTCATTTGAAATTCATTTCACATCCTCCCAAGTGATAAGCAGCACTGTTTATAGATTCCAGTGAACAATTTTGTCAGGGAGCTAGCTTCAGTTTTCTTCCCCAGAGTATTGTTGAATTAGATTTGACCAGATCATCTCACAGACTCCCAATTCACAGAAAAAACAAAATTTATAATACATACTAGGATAGCTATCAAGCTCCCATACTATTAATGCTGCAAACTGCACAATATCTATAAGTGCTAATGCTTTCTGGGCTGGTAAAATACCTCATCAAATGCTCATGTTTCATATGAGCAACAACTAGGTTTTTGACTGGTGGACAACACAGCCAAGCACATCACAATCTCTGGATTTCATTTTCCAATGTTATCTTCTGGTTTCTTCTTGCACCCCCATCCTACCAGCTTCCAACAACTGATAAACGAGCCCTCTAAGGAACAAGTACACAGGCATCTTTTCAGAAAGACTTTTTTTATATCAGAAATTCTGGGTTTATAATCCATCATTACTTTAATACATGGCCCACAACTTCACTTTATTGCCCACTCAGTAGTTGGAAAGGATTAAGTTGCTCTCTTTGGGTATGTTAAATATTAATAAACAATTTTGCAGCCTTTGGACTGAGATCCAGATGATTAAAAAATTTCTAAATCATTAGGCAAAAGCAAAATACAAAGTATTACCTTCCTGGTGTTTCAGAGTTAGTTTGAGGATTAATGGTGCCCAAAACATACTAAGTGCAAAAAAAAAACTGCCTACAATTATTACAGCACATTACATGTAACAGTTTGCAAGGTGTCTGTACTCCAATATCAGTTACCTCATTTACAAAACCAGAAAATGACTAGATTTTGAACAATTGTTTTGCCCTTCAATAAAGATCTCATAATAATGTTAAAAAGAGTATGACTCTTTAGGACTCTGTGTTTCCAATATAATCTGCTTGAAGTAGTAAAGAAACAACCACTGGCCTCTAGCACTGGCAGGTATGCACTACCTTAAACAATGCAGGAAGCATTCAAGCTTTATACAATTCACAACTTATGTTCAAAGAGAGTGATTGTGTATTTAAATGTAGTACTGGATACTTCTCAAAGAGGTTGAAGTAAAATAGAGTAAAAGAAACTATTTCATTTAAGAATACAGGAGTATTCTTTTAACTAAAAGAGAAAGGCAAGGTGACAGGGGAAATCAAAAATACTGTGGGCAACCTGGTCCAAAGATATTAGCGACCACATGCCCACTATAGTACAGTGGCCGAATTTGGTGTAAGGTGAGCACATGCTGAGACGGCGGGCAATAGATTTCACATAACTGTTGTATTTTACTACTAACTGGCTGAAGACCTTGTACCAGAGACAAGGCTATAAAACCAGTTATTAGTATTTTTTCAGTAGATAGATCCCTTTGTGTACAGTGTGGTTAAAGTGTCTGACAGCTCTTTTGCTTAGTAGTTTGGTGAATTTTACCCTCTTTGTATCCCATACATATCACAATACACAACCACAGCAGACAGTACAATTTCAATTCTAAGCTGCACCACGTACAATTATTATAACTAGACAGTCTTCTTCAGATTTGGCCAGGGCTCGAGCAGAGGTTTGCAGATACTGTTGAGAAAAATCACATGGAGGAAAAGCATGGAGCACACCTGTGTGGTCCTTCTCTTTGCTGCCTCCAACAGGCAGGCTAATGACTCCAGCAGCCTGCTTTTGTTTTAGGTAGGACACCAAGTTCCTCAGTGGTCGCTGTGGTGAAGTGGCTTGCTCTAAACCAGTGGACATTCCTTCCACATTTTCCATGCTGTTTAAAGCTGGTACGGCCAACAGGACACAATAACCATTAGTGCCTGATGCTTTGATGCGTCTCGTTACCTCATCCAATTTAGGCTGATCTAGTCGTAAGCGCTGAGTGATTTTTAACTGTGCTACCTTTCCACCAGTTGAGACGTCCACTAACAAATTGGTTGCAACGCTCAGATCACCCTCGAGGAAGTGCATGTTTGTTGAGAAAGAACTATTTTTCAGAACTAGCATTCCATGCCAGGCTACGTTCAATTTGCGATCATATTCCTGGAAGCTGTCAGATGCTTTGGCATTGAGATCAGATTTTGATTTGCTCCTCAGGGGGCTCATGCACTCTATAGTTCTATGCTTGCGATCTTTCTCCTTTTCGAGTAAGCTTATGGCTTTGATCTCATGCTTACCACAAGAGATTTTTTCTGTGCTGTTACGTCGGTCTCTACTGGGTGAATATCGCTCATTCTTTGCATCTCGATCAGAGTCACTATGACGCCCGCCATCACGGCTGCTATTACCTGGGCTGCGATCTGGAGAAACACAACGGCGCTTTCTAGACCTATCATTACTGGGTGAGCAATCAGTAGGGCGCACATCCACAGGCCCTCTCCTTTTCCTTCTTTGGTCCCAATTCTGCAAAATATGTTCGCGGTCACGTTCAAGAGACCAGCTATCCCGGACTTCACGATCAAGGTGCTCAAATGGTTCATGGCTACTTCGATTTCTTTCCCGAACAGAAAGAACATGCCAATCATTGCCTGGAAAAGGGTCTCTTTCTCGAAAATGCATTGGGGGAGAGTTCCTTTCCCTACCCCTCAGACACTCTGCACCACGAGGAAGAAGGCCATCCCCAATCAAATCAAAATGAGGAAGAGGCAAAGCTTGTAGATACTGCTGAGGGTATCGATGCTCTGTGTCAGCAAAGTCAACTCTTAACCGCCGATCTGGTCCACCCAATGGAAAGCCACGCATCTGAGTGCATGCTGCTTGAGCAGCATCCAAGCTTTCATACTGAATGTAAGCCCAACTGTCTCCCTTTCTATAGTCAATTGACCTTATGGTACCAAAGCGGTCAAATTCCCTTGCAAGACCAGCTACAGGAACCCAGGCACCTAATCCCCCAACCCACAAGCGTGTAGTGGGAGTTGCTTTCCCATAACCGATCTTGATGGGATTTCTCCCAATCACTTTGCCAGACATTGCAATCTTAGCTCTGTGAGCCATGTCCAAGTTTTCAAATTTCAGGAAGCCATACGAATTTCCTTGCCCTCGTGGTGGCCTTTTGATATCCACCTCCAATATAACACCAAACCGCTCAAATGCAAGCAAAAGATCATTTTGTGAAACAGAAGGATCCAGGTTTCCAATAAACAACGTCCTATTAGCTCGCTTGTCATCTTCAGGCAAGATTTCATCTTCCCTAAATGTAGTCCTCTCTAGAGCATAAGCAGCTCGACTCCGACCTTCATAAAAGGCATAATCACGCTCCCTCTCCAAGTCTCTCTGGGGAGGTGGTGGTGGTGGTGGTGGCGGCGGCGGCGCTATCTGACGTCCCAAAGAACTGCGTTGTTGAGCTCTGTGTTCTCTATAACCAAGCCCTGTTGGAGACAGGGATCTCTGTCTATGACGATTGGCCTGGACACTGGGTGCTGAATACCCATCCAGTTCAGGCGAGTAACTTCTTCCTTTCGGTGGAGGATAAACAGTTTCAATTTTTAGAGGACGATCATGTAGCACCAATCTGCCCTTGGCATGCCTGGCAGCCTTTGCATCCTCAGAGTGCCTGAAATTCACCAATGCCACTCTTTCATCCCCATCCCTGGATATTTTCACACTAACATCCCCGAACTTCTTAAATTCATGGAAAAGACCATCCTCAATTGCACCATCACTCAACTGGGAACCCAGATTGCTGATCTTCAAAGTTTTATATTCACCAGGTTGCCTCTCATTCCTACTAGTCCTTGAGGAAGCAGAAGAAAGACTCAAGTTATTAGCAGTTCGGTTGGGTGCATAAACATCATAATCTCTGTTATTGGTCCTTTTGCCACTGATATTGCGAGTTCTCTTGGCATTGCCATGGGTTTTGTTGTTCCTGTTGATACTGTTATGATTATTCCCTATTTTCCTGGGCTGTTGGTGGTGGCCTCCTCGCCTTTCTTCCCCTCGTTTACCACCAGCTTTGGGCGACACGTCTTTCTCCTTCATATTCCTTCAGAATTAAATTTTAAATCCAGATTGAACAGGAAACTGAAGTTAAATCCTCTTGTAAAAGAATAAAATACAAGCAGATTGCGGGGCTTTCGAGCTCCCACTTCTCACGGGCCGTTCGTTCCTCCTTCACTGACGCTATTTCATGGCCTTGCTCCTTCGGCGAATAGAAACAATCCACGCTTTTAAACCGACACTTTACCTCCTCAAATTTACTGATATGCGGGTGAATGCGCTTCTTCAACAATTTCTAATCGATTATTTTGCAATTTTTTTTCCCAGAGATTTTCACCGACGCCGCAAAGCCTCTCAGCTCGTGGCCGCCATTTTGTATCAAGTCCCGCCCCATTCCCCCATACTGATTGGTCTATACCTCAAAATCTCATGTTCTGATTAGTTACAGAGATTGTCACTCAGTTGACACAATGGCGACGCTAAAATCAATTTCCTGACTTATTTTTAAAATTCCCTGTATTCGTTGAAAATAAGTGAGTTTATAGAATTAAATTTCATCTAAATTGCTTTCTGATAAAATATCAGAGATTCATTGATGTTTTTCAAGCTGCGCTCCTCTGTGATTGGACACAGGGAGGTCTACTCATTGGCCAATCATCCGACCGAATTTTATAAAAGTTTTTTACTGATCAAAATGCAAGGAAATTGACTAAATTTGATAATAATCTGCTTATACCTGAGGGAAAGGAATGCATAAAACGCTGTGTAATTCTGGCCAAAAATCTCCTGTTTCAATTCAAACAGGCGGTCATCTCACCCCGCCCCTTTTCCTTATTCTCATTGGCTCACTGGACGAAGGTGCTGTCCTATTGGCTGCTTCGCACGTCAAATAAAAGTGAAGTTGCGCCCCTTGTTTGTTTCATTATGGACATGAAGACTCTTCATCACTTTATCCTTTTCGCCAATAACCTTCCCGGCTGTGAGAGCAGCTGCAGATTTTGTAGTGTGGCCGTGTACGTGATCTCCCACATTCCCTGTAATGTTCTGTTCAATAATTTCCGGGACCTGTCAGAAGCCTCACCATCCTTCTACAATTATGGACATACAGGAAATTGGAGCAGGAGTAGACAACGCAGTGCGATCATGCCCGGTCCTCCAACCACCTCGTCCTTAGTCTCATACGACCTTCTCTGTTAGGTTCCACAGGTTTACCACCCTCTGCATTGGGGGCATTTCTCCACATCACAGTTCCTAGATGTCTTATCCTGAGACTAATACCTCATTCTAGACCCCACAACATGGACTCGTCCATTCCTTACATATGTTTTATAAAGGTGTGATACCTTAATTATGTATTTGTAGTATCAGAGAATATTAGTGCACATATACTAGTGTTAAACAGTAGCCTTTGTGTTAACTATAATTATACTCACACTAGCTTAACTTCACTGATCCTGTTCTATTAACTATTCTTTAAAGTAGCCGTTGCAATAATTCAAGCCTATGAATCACTTCTAAGTAGAGTCATAATAGTGTGTATAAAAACACGTATTACTGAGAAAGCTGGCTTGCTGGTAACCTGGTACAAACTGTTTCCCCTGCTGCATGCAGCTGTAATAGGAACCTGATATGAACCACCGTCCCCCACTGGAGCTTCTGCAGGTAACAAATGGTGATCTCATCACCTCGTGACATAAATCACCTGAGATAATGTGCAGGGACTGCCTTTGAGGGCTGGTGTTGGTCAGAGTTGAGTTTATTGCAGTTTGTTGCTTGAGATTGTGACCACTGACATTCACCAGTATAACCCACCTCGTCCCCCACCACAATCACTCTCCCACATGCACGAACTACAAATTTAATCTGAAAATGAAAGCATGAAAAGGAACTCCAAAAGGTGGAACAAAAAGGGACTAGAATGGAAGTCACTAAACCTATTGACAAGGTGAACTTCACTGTAGTGAGAGAGAAGTCTAACAGACAGCTAAAGTTATGCTCAAACCAGAAGACCTGAATCAAGTGATCAACAGGGATTGCTAACCAACACCAGCCTAGGCCAAGATCATAGCTTTTGGCAAACAATGGCCAGGAATAGAAACTAGAATGATGAGGAATCTTCACTGTTGACAATGTTTGGTTGATATAAATTCCAACATCTACCTTTTGCCCTCAGAGTACATCAAGACATGCTTCAGGAGAAAATGGAATGACATCTGTAGAGGATGCAAAGGAGGAGCAGACATAGCAAGTGATATACAGTTTTATGGAGTGGATGATACAGCACATAACAGTGGTAATGGAAAGAAACTGAAAGGCTGGACTCAAGCTGAATGCTGAAAATGAGAAAGAATGTCATTTCTGGTGTGCACATCAGTTGGATTGCAGCCAAGCCTAGAAGTGCTCACTTTATCTAAACCCTTAATAATTGTTATTTTCATAAAATTGTCCTCTTAATTTTTTTTTAAGAACAACTCCAGCTTCTGCAGTGCTGCAACAGAACTTATTTACCTTTCTAGTAACCTGCATCTTCTTTAAGGGCTTGATATTGTTCCTTAACAGTGGTGTCCAGAAATGGAGGCAGTATTCCAACTGGCTAAATAAGTTTATTTTGTAAAGATTCCTATGTGCATCTAGCATAGTCATGCCATCTTTTCAAATGTGTTTCATTTACCATACATTTAGCAATTTTACTTGCTATGATGGAAATTCTGATGAAATATCATCAGCTTCTCTCTCCTTAGATGCTGCCTGACATTGAGAATTTTCAGGATCTTTTGCTTTTATTTTTGATTTCCCACATTCAAAGTATTTCACATATAATGTATATGTAATCCTGAGCTCCATTTTGATCATTTCTATGAATTATGTAAGACAGGTTTCTTTCAGAAAGTTATATTTTGGGATGCAGTTAGTGAGTTAAATGTCTTGTTATTAATCAAGAACTCCATTACTGCATCATATAGCTAATAAGATGGTAGAAATGAACTAGGTAGGCTGTGGCCACTTTATCAAACAGCTGTTGGCATTGAAATATCTTTTTTTCAAAGGGCTTTCATGGCAAGTCATTCTGCTGCAATGTAGTTTCATCGTCAATGAATTATGCAAGATAGGAGGCCAATCAACCAGATGTTTTATACTATAAAAGCTTCAGAGCAAAGACCAAGAGATTCAAAAAGACACGCACTAAATTGCCAGCTTCTTCTTTCATTCTGGGCAGTATTAAAGGCAACACTGGAAAAGGAAATTGAAGTCTAATTAACACTGTACACCCTCTCCAAGTTCAAAATCTCACGGCACAGTATTCTCTTGACATAATAGACCAAAATTGTTGAGTTGTGCAAAGGGATTTATCAGTTGAGATGAGCAATACACAGGATTGTTGCCCAATTTAATACTTTAGACACTTAACTGAAAGTCTAAGAGAAGTAAAAGGCCTGTATGTACCAAAGCACTCCACAGCCGCCAGAAAACTCATGTAATGTAGTTACTGTTGTAGAAAATGTAGCAAGCCATTTGATCACAGCAAAGTCACAAGACTCTTTATGGTTTCATTGGTTTTTCAATGACAACAAGTCCAAGATCACTGGTGACACAAGATAATGCAGATGCTGGAATCTGGAGCAAAAAGCAAACTGCTGGAGGAACTCAGCGGGTCATGCAGCATCCGTGGAGAGAAAAGAAGTTGTTGGCGTTTCAGGT
>JAUZTB010000065.1:16996028-17007006 GCA_034780895.1 Rhynchobatus australiae
CTCTTTGAAATCTTAGATAAATTTGGAGGTAGTAATTGAGAGTTTGTTTCAAGATTTTTTTCCTCTCAGTTCTGTTTTCAGTGGCTCAGCTGTTTGTGCATACAGCCTAGCTGACATTCGTGCTGCATTTAATGGACCTTTCACACATAAAGACAGTCCTGACCACCACTGGGTGGAATACCAGGGGAAGATTCCTTATCCCAGACCTGGGACAGTAAGTACAGTAATCTATTAACCATTAAAGCAGGAGGATAGATAGCACAGTGGTTATGTTCCAAAAGCAAAAATATGCAAACACTTTAAATCTGATATCAAAATAGCAAATGCTTGAAATACTCAGCAGTTCAGGCAGCATTTTTGGAGAGAGAAACAATATTAATATTTCCAGTCAACGACCTATCATCAGTACCTTCACTGCCTGAACCTGTAGATGGCCACCTTGGCCAAATCCAGGACCAGTCCCATTAAGGGGTCCCTTGATCATCCCATCTTTTACATTGGGTGTCCAAAGATGAAGAATGTCCAAAGATCAAGACTGAAGTCCAGCCATAAATTGATGAGCAGCCCCTTCAGTTAGAGAAGAAGGCCATAACCTCTCACTTGAAAAATGTCTTTTGAAGAAGCATGTAGTTTTCTCATATTTAAAAAAAATTCATAGTATCTACAGTAAATACAATTAGTACGCATCTTTCTCTGTATTCATTGTACCATCAATTCCATGCATTCTCTTACAATTCATCAGCGTTACTCATGTTTCCCCCTAAATGATGCACCCATGCAGTGTTTGGACCCAGCCCCTCAATGTCTGGTGGCAGCAGAACCCTCGACTGTGGTCCTACCCCACAAAACCTTTGCGGAAGGTTGGCATGGTTGGCATGGACCTGCTGGGATGAAAGGCCTGTTTCTGCGCTATATGAGTATGACTCTGTGACGGAGGCTAGACTGAGTTCAGTGCATCCCTGAGCACATACTCTTATGTCTTTGAAGGTTCCAGTTGGTAGCAATCACTTGCGGATGTCGTACACTGGAAGACCAAATTTTGGGAAGATGCATGTAACATAAAGTCTTGTGGGCTGATGGAATTGTGAACAAATGCCAGGCATGCTAGGATGTCTGGCATCTGTTCACTATGGATGTTCAGTGCAATGCATAGTTAAATTTGGTAAATACAACTGAATAATAATCTCTCCTTTATAGAAAAATAACCCATGTTCTCGGTAAATGTAGTGGGATTTAAATATGTTACAAGAAAAAAAACTGTATGAAATATTCCTGCTTGCTTCTTTTTTAGTGTCCCAGTAAAACATTTGACTCCACAATTGAGTCTACCAAGGATTTTTCAGATGATGTCATCAGCTTCATTAAGAATCACCCAATGATGTACAAGGCTGTATATCCGATAAACAAGAGACCCGTTTTCATTCAAGTAAACACTGGTTACAAAATTACACAGCTTGTGGTTGACCGTGTTAATGCAAAGGATGGACAGTATGCAGTTCTATTTTTGGGCACAGGTACTCACAATCTTCATTTCAAATGAAAATCATTCAAAATATATCCACTAGACATAACACACACTCTTCATGTGTTTCCAGATGTTGGGTCAGTAATAAAGGCATTGAGTATTCCCAAGGATAACCTGAATGCAGAAGAAATTGTATTGGAAGAATTGCAAGTGTTTGAGGTATAGAATATTATGTTCTATAATTTGATTAGGACCTGAAAAGATTTTTATCTGCTTGAAATTGAGCTAGCTGGTGAGAAATTCCCTTTTCAGGTGTTGTAACCTAATGCCACATCTAAGTAACCTGATATTTACACTATATTGTTAATATTTATGGTAACCAACTTTATGGTATTTATGGTGCAAAGAAGAATATAGATCTAATGGCAGTAAATTGGATTAGTTAGATGGTCAAAAAGTTAGCATGGATGTGGTCAGTCAAAGGACCATCCTTTGCTACATGACAATGACTCTATGACTCCATGACTCTAGTAGGAAGAGTTTTGCCAACAAGTTGGAGAACATTGTTCAGTTCTGGAATTTCATGATAAATGTTTACTTAAAGTCTGAAAGATGGACAATTCATTAACAAAATACTGTAGGCACTGAATATCTGAACTAAAATTGGAAAATACTAAAAAATGCTCACCAGGTCAGGCAGCGTCATTGGAGAGAGAAATAGGGTTAACGTTTTGGGTTGATGACCTTTCATCAGAACTGGGAAAAGTTCGCACTAAAATGTTACATGTGGCAGAGAATATAAATGTTAGGAGCTGTGAGGTGTGGAGAGAACATCTTTGTCTTTGATAGGGTGCAGACAAGGTCAGAGATTGGATAACACAAGTGGTGGGAGTTACAGATGAAGGAGGATCGTAAAGGGAAGTGAATGATTCATATCTGTCAGAAGCAAAGTTTGAAAATTGACAGAGTGACCACTTAAGAATACAAACAACCAATAAGGAACAGATCATCACCTCATTTTCTATATTTGATGGCAATCTACAATAATATTTTTAATCTTGTTGACAAGTTGGTAATTAAACATTTAACAGTAATCACAGTAACCATTAAACAAGAAAGCAATCACTGAATGAATTAACACCAAATTTGTTGCTTTATTTCATGTTTGTGCAATTCTGTTCTTTTTTAATGAGTTATTAAAATGTCATAACTTGCAATGTTTATATCTTATTAGGAATCAATTCCAATATTAACAATGGAACTTTCTTCAAAGCAGGTAAGTATCCAAATATAACTCAACATAACTCAACTAACCAATGGAACCAAATTGTGTGTGGGTGCGCAAAATGTACTATTCCAGTTATCACTCCAGCTCACTGGAAATTAATGTTTCTAATTGTGTTTTGCAAGCTATGTAAAATCTGCGGTTTTATCTGCACTAAATTCACAGATCTATAAGTTTCAAATGCAGCCATAGGAGTAATTTGAAATGATCATTATTATTCCCTTCCAGTAACTGGCTCATGACTGCCATTTGCCGATGGCTAAGAAAAGACTTTCTCAATAGATAAGGTTAGGAAGAGATACCGAGAGAGGGAGAAGTGAAGAGATAATATAACTAAGTTGATGATGCATCATTTTCATAAAATATCTGGATAGACAAACAGGGTACTCCCAGAGACATGTAAACTAAGAATTTTCTAAGCAGTGAGGTGTGGAGAGAACAAAAGGGAATATACCAGGACAGATCGGATGACACAAGTGGTGGGAGTGCCTGCTGAAGGAGGATGGTGTGTGTTTGTCATTAATCTATATTTGGAGACTGTGAGTCCAGAAATTTGGATCTGAAGCATTGATTTTTCCAGTGCAACACATCTGACAATTACTTAAGATTAGTATATCCTTATTAGTCACATGTACCTCAAAGCACACAGTAAAATGCATCTTTTGCATCGAGTCTTCTGGGAGTAGCCCGCAAGTGTCGCCACGCTTCCGGCACCAACATAGCATGCCCACAACTTCCTAACCTGTACGCCTTTGGAATGTGGGATGAAACCAGAGCACCCGGAGGAAACCCACGCAGACACAGGGAGGACATATAAACTCCTTACAAGCAGCAGCCGGAATTGAACCCGGGTCACTGGTGCTGTAAAGTGTTACGCTAATGGCTACACAGAGTTGGAAACAATTGTACCCATTTCTGAGCTGAATTATACTGCTTTTGAAATTCACTTGGACACTTCTAGTTGTGATTCAACACATGCCTATTATGATTTCCACATCAGTTTCTACCTTTGGTCCCAGTTATCTCTCAGCTTTCAAATGGAAAACAGTCAAGGTTTCCACTCTAAATTACTCTCTGATGACCCCTGGTGGCAGCATCTTGTAAAAATTGTACCTGGTTTCTGGTGAACAGAACAGCTGAATTTATAGAGAAAGAACAATCACTTAAACATGCTAGATACCTTATTTGTTGAATTGTAACACAATGTGAGTCACCAGCTTTCAAAAAAGAAAAATGAGGAGGAATAAATAACAAAGAGAAATCTGGATAATAAATCTTGTAGAGAGAGGCAATTAGCATTTTGGACAAATTCATTTAGCTCAAATTCTGAAATAATTGCATTAGCAATATATCCTGTCTAAAGGAAAGCAGTGTCATTTCATCTGTCTGAAGCAAATAATTGGTAGAGTGTAAAAAAAATGAATATGACATGGTAATGCTGCTTTTTCATATCTTTCATCATGATGCCAAAAAGACAAGTTGCAATAAAAATATGCTAAGCTTTATTAAACAATTTAAATGGTGATGCTAACCATTCATACAAGACATGGGATGGTTAAAGGATTTAAAAGTTAAGGAGTTATTTTTCTGTATATATCTGAAGATTATTTATTTTTGCCGTGAATGGCCTATGCCTTTTTAACAGAACCTATACTTATGCAGTTTCTGTGTCACTTGCAGAAGCAGATTTATATTGGATCGAAGAATGGTGTGGTACAGCTTTCTCTACATAGTTGTGGTGCATATGGTGCGACTTGCTCTGAATGTTGCCTTGCTAGAGATCCCTACTGTGCATGGAATGGAACCTCGTGTTGCAGATATGTGCCAGCGCTGAAAAGGTAAGGGGTAAATCAAAGTCAGCTTTAAGCTGTGAATTTTCTTTGTAGTTTTCCAGATGCATTTTTCTGCATTTTATTTCAAATAATTGAGGAAGTTTTATTCTCTAAATTATTAATACTGATTGTGATAAAGTAGAATGGGAAGCAGTCAGCTTGCAAAGTAAGGAAGAAGATTTATTATGCTTTCTACAGCAACATCCTAAATACATTCCATTTGCTTGGTATTTCCAGACAAATTATACATCCATTCCTTTTTAATGTTGAAAATTTGACACAGACACGGACCAGGGGAAATATGTGTGTACTATAATGTTCAATCATGACCAAGAATGTTTTTCATTCTCATTCCCCTCCCCTTCACCTCTGAGCCAGATCACCAAGGCAAAAAGAAAGAGCACAAATGCTGGAAATCTAATATGTAAATAAATGATGATGGGAAAGTTGGTCAGGGCACCAAGGAGAACCATCATTGTCTTCCCTTCTCATCCCACGTTTCAGGTGATGTTGGGCTTATTTGATGCTTTCTGTTATTTTGGTGAGTCAGCTGAGGTTTCTCCGGCTGATGCAGGCCAATTCAAGTAACAGTGAGCTTTGACCCTGACATCTGAGGTTCCTTGATGTGGCGTTGATCCAGCAAATGAAAATAGTCATAGAGATACACAGCATGGAAACAGTCCATTTACTCCACCAAATCCTGTTGACCATCTCTCACTCATTTAGACTAAGATACAAGAGATTCTGTGGATGCTGGAATCTGGAGCCACAAACGCAAAATGCTGGAGGAACTCAGCAGGTCAGGCAGCATCTATGAAGAGAGATAAACAGTTGATGTTTCGGGTCAAGACTCTTCTTCATTTAGACTAGTCCTTCACTACTTCCATTTTATTTTTCCCATATTCCCATCAATTCTCCGGAGACTCTACCACTCACCTACACATTAGGGGTAATTTACAATGGCCAATTTGCCTACTAAAATGGAGCAGAGAACATGGGCATAGCATTTCCCTTGTTGTGACCCTACTACGAGCACACCCCATCACTGTTAAGTGCAGGGATGGATGTAGTAGCCCAGGAACTGAAACCTGTCCTCTCACCCCTATCCCCACAAGCTGTTGTTCAATTTTTGCCCTTCTGTTGCTCTGGTAAATCATTGCTTCTGTAAAGGTAGTGATAACTAGCTGAGATAATTTGCCACAAGCAAGAGAAAAAGGTGTTGCAGAGAGATGTTATCAGCTGAGAATCACTTCCATTTCTTATACTCAATAATATCTCTGAAATTTAAAATACTTTAAAGCTACTTTGATGCATATTGAGAAGGCGGACAACATAGAAGAGAACAGGCGAGAAGACAGAAAGGGTGTGATACCATACGTAGCTGTATCACAGCATCTGCAAACTATTAGGATTTTTTTTTCAAAATTGATTCAATGATGTCAGCATTGCCCATCCTTAACTACTGCTGAAATGTGTGTCTACTGGGTCATTTCAGAGGCTAATGATAGGTTAATCGCATTGTGTGATGACAACAGGTTTCCTTCCATGAAGAACATTAGTCAACAACAATTCAGCAGTTTCACAGTCATCATTACCAACAATTTTTAATCAATTTGTAT
Organism: Rhynchobatus australiae; assembly: GCA_034780895.1. NCBI lineage: Eukaryota > Metazoa > Chordata > Chondrichthyes > Rhinopristiformes > Rhynchobatidae > Rhynchobatus > Rhynchobatus australiae. The sequence continues at coordinate 17,002,230 of JAUZTB010000065.1, forward strand.
TTAAATACCACAGCTGCTGTGCTGAGATCAATAATCCTGTCCCCAGATCAATTATCCTGACAGTTAGAGTGTCAAACATCTTTTGGTTTCTAGAAATATTCACCCACTTGGAGTTGTACATAGGCTTATGTTTTACAGCAAGGCTCATGTTTAAAGATTAGGTAATACATGGACAGTCATCAACTGCCCAATATTCAAAACAAAATAAGACACCTGCTTGCATTAGTACAATAGTAATGTCTTGACTTTTCTGATATGAAGGTTTTCTGTTATTTAAAATGAATAACTAATGCTTTGTTTTTCTATTAGACAAACTAGACGTCAAGATATAAAGGCTGGAGACCCAATAATTCAGTGTTGGGATCAAGACGACTGTGAGTGGATCAAGTTAAATTCAGCAATTACTGAATTACACTTGTGTGTTTATAAGTGATGGTAATGCTTTGGTTGCTTTTGATGATAATGATCATCTTATAGCATATAGGACATTTTATCACCTAAAGATGAATATAGAAGGAGGAAAAAGATACAAAAACACCTGGCATGTATGCAGCATGCTGAAAGAGCAAAAATGATTCCCTTGCTGTTTTGGTCAACTTATCTATTCAATACATTCTATTTTAGTTCAATTTTTTCCTTTTTGCATAGTCAATGGAGATAATCCTGGCTTTTATAGGAATTAAGGTGTTTTATTGTCATGCTTTTTTAATTATCTTTATCATTTTACATGATTATGGTAGCAGTTGCAAGAAATAAATGATACAATGCAGTTACTTGACAGAGAACTCCATTCCATTCAGAACCATAAGCCCAGTTTGACCGACTGTGATTTTACTGGTGCACATCGGGCTTTGGTATGGAATCATTTAAAACATCCCTTGTAAAAACCAATAGTTTGGAACATCAGAGCTTAAGTAGATTTTATGACAGCTGTTCTCATTTTGCAACCTGGAACATGGTAATCATTTGTTGTTAAGTTCTTTCTACTTTCTTCAGAAGTTGCCAGTAGGAAACAATTACAATTTTTTTTCCTAACGTTAACATATAAAATTCCATATTATGTAGATGCAACAAATGTACTAACTGAGAAGAAATTAATTTTTGGAGTTCAACACAATTCAACATTCCTGGAATGCAGTCCAAGGTCGCAACAAACATCAGTCATTTGGTCAGTTCAACGATCATTGGATGGCCAGCAAGAGGAGGTAATTAGTCCGAAAGATGCATTCTAAAACCCGAAAATCATTAAATGCAAGATGCACAGTAAATCTTACAGTTCTATGAATATCATCCAGAGAATTTTTTTTTTCACATCTCTTTAAGTAATATTATACTACCATGTCAGCTAGTTGCAGGAAGATAATACAGTGCAAAAGCAGTTTTATTCTGACATTTCTATGGTTGGCTAATTGCTGAAAAATAAATCATGCCTTGGCCATCATCACAATGGCAAAATAGGCAATAGACAATCAAGCAGCAGTACTATTATTTCTGGACCAAGTCATGTATTAGGATTCATAAATGCGGGTCACCTCTCTATTGTTAACAAGTATGTCTTGGTAGATGAAACAAAAACAGAAATGCAAGAACTCAGTCAGTAAAGCAGCATCTGTGGAAAGAGAAACGAGTTAATGCTTCAGGTCAAAGACCCTTCATTGAAATAGAGAAAGCGAGAAAGCTAAGTAACAGAGAAGGTGAGGGAAGTCAGTGGATGGAACAAAGGGTATGTCAGTTATAAGGTGAAATGATGGACAGCCTTGAAGTAGTAAAATGGAGACACAAGAGCATGCAACTGCTTAATCTGAAGTATAAAGACAAATTGCTGGAGCAACCATGGAGGCAGAGGGATGACCGCTACTTTGGGTTGAGACCTTGCATCAGGACAGTGGAGCTCCTCTGTCTGTGTAATGTTGTGAAGACCAGTTGACATTGTATAGGTTGGCCTACTGGGATGTGCTGGACAGGCCAGGATACACAGATGAAAAGGAAAAGAGGAGAGAAATGGCATGTACCAATGGCCAGTCCTGATACAAATAGAAAGAAAGAACAAATTATAAGTAGGGGAATTCAAAACTGAATCCTACAATGTGCCCAGAAGAAAAATGGGGTGTTGTTCCTCAAGCTTACATTACAATAAACTCTACTTGACAGTAAACTTGACTTGGCCTCATTGTAACAGTGCAGGAGGCCAGTGTGGGAGTGGGATGGTGAATTAAAATGGCAGGCAGCTAGAAGCTCAGGTTCACCCCTGCCGACTGAGTGCAGGTGGTCTACAAAGTGATCACCCAATCTGTGTTTGGTTTCTCTAATGTAGAGGAGGCCACATTGTGAAACCCAAATACAGTAGATTAGACTGGAAGAAATGCAAGTGACTTGCTGCTGCAGCTGGAATGATTGTTTTTGTCCTGGTATGGTGGGAAAGAGGTGAATGGACAGTTGTTGCATCTCCTCCAGTTGTATGGGAATTTGCAGTGGGACAGAGAGTAGCGAATGGGGGTGGAGGAGTGGATCAGAGAGTCATGAAGTGAGCAGTCCTTGCAAAATGCAGAAGGGAGAGGAGAGGGGAAAATATGACTGATGGTGGGATCATGTTGGAACTGGTGGAAATTGCGAAGGATAATACCTTGAATGTGAAGGCTGGTAGGGAGTAAGTGGGAAATCTAACTTTGTTCTGTCCCAAGAGAGAGACGATGAAAGCAGATGTGTGGGAAATAAAGGAAATGCAGTTGAGAGCTCCATCCAGTACTGCAGAGGGGAATACATGTTGCAGGAAGACATTTCAGAGTCACCAGAGCAGGAAGCCTCATCATTGGAACAAACGCAACAGAGGCAAAGAAACTGAGAGACAGGAAGGGCAACCTTGCAGGAGAGAGGATTGAAGGATGTGTAGTCAAGGTAGCTGTTAGTTGCTAATCTATCTCCTGAGATGGAGACAGAGAGATCTAGAAAGGGAAGTGGCAGAGATAGACCATGTAAATGTGATTTCTCTTTCCTCAGATGCTGCTTAACTGGCTGAGTTCTCCCAGCATTTATGTTTTAGTCTCAGATTCCAGTATCTGCAGTTTTATTTGTTTCCACGTGGATTCTCATAGCTAACTTTTGATTAAGTGGAATTAAAGGAGAAGTTTAATGAGAATGAGATCAACCAGATGAGGGTGGTGGTGGAAGGGTACAGGTTGGCCTCTGCACAAGGGAGAAGTGAAGAACCCACAGGCCATCCCATTGCAGGATGGGAGTTTTAGGGGGTTGGATGTCCATGGTAAAAATAAGTAATTGGCACTGGGAAACAGCAAGCAGTCAAAAAGGCAGCATACACCAGTGGTGCTACAGAGGTAGGTGGGAAGAGACACTATAAGGGGAGAAAAATTCGAATGAAGGTAGGAAGAAATAAGCTGTGTGAGACTAGAACTGGTCAAAACAATGTGTCAGCTAGGACAATCCTGTTTTAAATCTTGGCGAAGAGGCAGAAGCAGGCTCTGCAGGGTTAGGCTGGAAGAATTGAAGGGAAGATATTTAGTGAAAATTAGCTCAGTGATTGTCTGAGAGGCATTGTCCAGACGTTCAGTAGTGAGATCAGTCCAGAGGGAGGCAGGAGGGGGTTTTATAGAGCTGGCATTCAGAAGGTGAGATAGAAATCAGTTGGCCAGGTTGGTCCTTAGTGAGCAGTGATGAAAGTTTGGAGGGTTGGGGAAGCTGCAATGGGATGGCCTGAACAACAGTGTGGAAAAATGGAGACAATCAATATTGCATCTCCTGCTATTGCATGAGAAAGAGCCATATGAAGAGCTATGCAGTGTTGGTGGAAATAATCGTCATAACTCTCATCTGTTAAGGAGGTACAACCGTCTCAGGCCGAAGGTATAGTTTCAGCAGGACACTGAATTTGCTGTGTAATAGATTGGTTGATGTGAGCTATAAACCAGCTAACCTCCAAACTAATGGAGATTGTATCCCAAGAAGTCTCATAAACATTCCCAGGTGTTCCCGTCATCCTTGGTCTCGTCTTTCCTCACTCAACAACTTCCTGTATTCAGATATTGATACTGCAATTCCCATTTTCACCCAACCAAGCCCAGCATTTTACCTTCTCACCATTCTAATCTCCCTTTCCTTCCTCCCTACCCCTTTTCTGTTTCTTCCTCTCCTCGGCCCTTACTCCGTATCTTAAAAAAAAGTCTAATCCTTTCCATTTAGATTAAAAGTTACCGATCTGAAACACTGCTTCTCTGTCCATAGATGCTGCCTGATGTGATTTTTTTTAGCTCACATTTTCTGGCAACCACAAGATTTCGCTTTTTAACCAAAACTTTCGCGGTCACTGCCGAAGTGTAAGGAAAGGTAACGGCCAATGTGCAAAGGAAACGCTGGGAGGATGAAGCGAGGTCCGCCCGTCATCTGGAGTGGGAAGTGCACACAAGCTGAGACCAGTGCGCTTTGACCGGACCTTGGCTGAACACCGGGGAACTCGGCTCATCCACCGCCACCCACATTGCGGCTTCGCTCCGAGTGATCGCAACAATCTCTGCTGACGTCAGCCTGCGTGCCTCGGCGAGTGACGTCACACGCTAATCCTCACGCCAACAGGCCCGTGTCAAGGTGCAGGGAAGAAGAAAACGATCAAATAGAAAGTGGGGGAAGGCGGCTGCTGGGCGTGGGGTTGATCCTGGGCTGGGCTTTTGTTTTGGGCAGGCAACACGGCTGGCAGATGTTTCATGAAAGAGTCGATGCCCCTATTTTGATGAAAAGCCGCTCGTCTCGGTCTCTTCCCGGCGCGCCC
>JAUZTB010000065.1:17205754-17216312 GCA_034780895.1 Rhynchobatus australiae
GAAGTTCTTGGGCCATATTGCATGCACTGCTCTTCTGAGGTCTATCCACAGATTTTTGATGATGTTTAGGTCGGGGGACTGTGAATGTGTTGGCAAAACTTTCAGCTTGTGCCTCTTGAGGTAGTCCATTGTGGATTTTGAGGCGGATTTAGTATCATTATCCTGTTTTCTACAAAACTCTTCATCTTCAGCTTTTTTTTAAACAGACAGTGTGATGTTTGTTTCCAGAATTTGCTGGTATTTAGTTGAATTCATTCTTCCCTCTACCAGTGAAATGTTCCTTATGCCACTGGCTGCAACACCAGCCTAAAGCATGATCGATCCAGCCCCGTACTTAACAGTTGGAGAGGTGTTCTTTTCGTGAAATTCTGCACCCTTTTTTCTCCAAGCATACCTTTGCTCATTGCGGCCAAAAATTTCTATTTTAACTTCATCAGTCCACAGGACTTGTTTCCAAAATATATCAGGCTCGTTTAGATGTTCCTTTGCAAACTTCTGACACTGAATTTTGTGGTGAGAACGCAGGAAAGGTTTTCTTCTTTTGACTCTTCCATGAAAGTCATATTTGTTCAGGTGTCGCTGCACAGTGGAACAGTGCACCGCCACTCCAGAGTCTGCTGGGTCTTTTGCAGTCAAATGGGGGTTTTGATTTGCCTTTCCAGCAATCCTATGAGCAGTTCTCTCGGAAAGTTTTCTTGGTCTTCCAGACCTCAACTTGACCTCCACCGTTCCTGTTAACTGCCGTTTCTTAATTACATTAGGAACTGAGGAAATGGCTACCTGAAAGCACTTTGCTATCTTATAGTCTTCTCCTGCTTTGTGGGCATCATTTATTTTAATTTTCAGAGTGCTAGGCAGCTGCTTAGAGGAGCCCGTGGCTGCTGATTGGTGGGACAAAGTTTGAGGAGTCGGGGTATTTATAAAGCTTTGAAATGTGCATCACCTGGCCTTTCCCAACGATGACTGTGAACAAGCCATAGCCCTAACAAGCTGATGAAGGTCTGAGACCTTGGTAAAAGTTATGAGAGCTCAAATCTCTTGGAGTGCCCAAACTTTTGCATGGTGCTCCTTTCCTTTTTTCACTCTAAAATTGTACAAAACAAAATAATACACTAATCTTGCTTAAAATGTTGAAAAGAATGTTTCATCTTTAACTTTATGACTCTTGGAGATCAGTTCATCTTCTACTCACTTAACTATTCACAGTAACAAGACATTTTGACCAGGGGTGCCCAAACTTCAGTATGCCACTATATCTTATTTTGTAGAATGTAAACTTGCAGTGCAACAGCCATAATCAAGTCCACCATGTATAATCATATTAAATATTCTTTGCATAATAAGACAGCATTCTGAACACTTTGTTTTCCCACATCACTAGTTTGATTTGCTTGACTTAAAAAAATAATTTCTCTCCTCCACTCCAGTCTAACCTTACTCTTAGATGGTCTAGCTATCCCCACAGATTCTCTTCGAAAACTGAAAACATGTATTGCTGTTGCTAACTTTTCTAACCCCACGGCCCCCCCCCACCCCACCCCAGAGAAACTGGTGCTTCCAAATAGATTCTGTGTTTATTTGCTCTTTAATATTAAAAGGTCCATGAGAAACACAAAAGACAAATTATTCATATCCCAATAACCTAATATCAGTGCTTTTTTAAAAAATTATTACCACTAGCTTTAAAATCCCCAGATTTTAAGTGTGACACTGTTTTTCAAAACCTTTTCTCGAAAACTTGTCAAGCAAATTGTGAAACATGATAGTATTTGATAAATTGATGTTTTTCCTTTCCATTCTACTGAAACAGGGACAATACAGACATATAATTTAAGATTATTGATCAGTTCATTAAAATGCACTTAAAAATGGAACAGGGAGCTGCTTTACCACATGGAGTATTTGTTTCAATCCTTGAGCCAAAAGTATGCATTCCTTCATATTTCTTGAAGAAGTTAGCAACTGCTCAAGTGACTTTAACCATATAACTGTTTGTCTACAAGTGGCTACAAGGAAACTTAAAGTTTGGCTTCATTTTGCACTTAACATGCCAATCAAACTCCATCCAACCTGGAAACATCCTTACCAGGAAAATATACAATTATTGAGTCTTTGGTGAAAGTATTATAGTAGATGCCAATTTTCTCCCTTCTGAGTACAGAGACTCTAGCGGAGGAATGGGTAAAAGGAGAAGAGAAAAAGAAAACGTAACTTTAGCCAAGCCAACTTGAGGAAAAACAGTGTTTTATACAAGGAAGAGGAGTGCGGTATATTTAAGATCTCTTCTCACCTTCCCTCACCACAAAAATAAATTATCTTTCTATATCTGAATGAATCAAATGAAGACTCCCCCACCCCCACAAGTAATTTTGACCATAATCAGCATCTACTGTAAAACTCCAACAATCCAGCACAATCGGGACTTTAATGGTGCAGACTAGCAGACTTTCTGGACTATTGTGTGTTATTCCTATTCATACCCAATACATCTTAAATTCAAACTTTTAGACAGCTTTATAATAAGTTTTCCAGTAAAACTGGTGATCCAAGTGGAGTACATGAAACATCAACTGGTGAGTCAGATAGCGGATTCGTAGCATTTTACTGTGTTGTACATGCCATGGTGCATAGAGGAAATCTGCGTAAGGAGAATCAGACAGGTTGTATTTGGAGTATGCAGTCCTCCTACAGTATTTGTATGTATGCATGACTTGCAGGCTACTCTACCTCTTGTCCCACTGAAAATGAAACCTGCATTCTGATTCTCACTGGGTTGGAATATTGGAGAATAAGGAATGATTTTTATAACCAGAAACATTCTGGGTTAGAAATTGTAATGCACAGCACAAGTTTAGTTTTGTGCCAAGCAATTGATTGTTATTGTCAACCTAGTTGCTAAATGTCATCTGTATACACAAGGCTCACTTCCAGAAATTCTTTTGTGCCATCTGTTGAGCTTACATATATTAATGGAACACATCTGATAAAATCATTTGGTGGCATTGCACAGTTGGTAATATTCTTTCTGTTTTCTGTGGCGAATATACAATCATCTGGTGATTTGCAACAGGGCCATAAGAGCAGTCCTGGCCAGGGGAAACCCTGTTCCTGCATTACTTAAGAGGTCCAAGGAAACTGAGACCATGGCCAGGGTAGTTGGATGGTGAAGATTCCACCAGTATGTTTCGTGGTTGTTCTGTGGTTCATCTCTTCAGTGCATAAGCAACCTGTCCACTCTTTACCTGCCACAGATGTGCTCCTCTGATGGCCAATGTTCCATTGGTCATTGGAGACCCATATATCCTCCACATCCCACCATTCAGGGATAAATGTACCCTAAAGCTGTCCTCCTTGTTCAAACAGCAACTTTCATTGGGAGCTTCCACTTAAACATTATCACAATGGTGTACAAATTTAAACTGACCACACAGTTTGTGCACAGAGGGCACAAGGTTGTCAGATCAAGGTTGTCAGATCGAACTTCTCACACGTTGAAGAAATATGTGGCTACTACTTATTGATTAAATCTTCACAGCTCCTCAGAGGTTTATCACTGGTGCATTGGTATACATCACTGCACCTGATATGGAAAGCCTATCTAAGCAAAAGTTATCTGACTTTGAACATCCTTCCATTCAGCATATAATTGCTGGGAGACGACACAAACAGAAATTGGCCTCAAAACAAGCCAAAGTATTCATTCATAATGGCCGTGAGCCGAAGTGAAACATGATGTGGAGTGATGCCTTGTTTGTGACTAATGAAGAAATGTGCGGAAACGACCGACTTGCAGAAGTTGAGGTTTGATAAAAACAGACATTTGACAGTGTTTGAAATATCAGTTGACAGCTGTGAATGCAGTGTTGGCACAGCTAATGGCGTTCTTCAGTCAGTGCATGCTTGTTAATAGGGCTGCCCCTTAGACCTGTTATAATTAAGCCTGCTCGAACCACAAATCCTCCTTCATTAATCTTGGGCTGCAAAAATTTATTGTTCTGTGCATTGACATGAATGTTGTTCTGAAGTAATTTGCAATATTCCATGGTCATCACATCTATATCTGCCTTGCTTGAGTGAATGTGCCAGGTAATATTCTCAGTAATTCACTTCATAAGATGATCATAATAAATGTAAATTTCTCATTCAGGATGTGTTATTTTCTGTTTTTGCCTTGTGACATTGCATTTTCTTGCACTGGTGACTGCCTCACAAATGAGGAGTTGCTCTGTCTTTGTGTGTGCATTTTACTACATTGGAAAGTGATGTCGCCTGTCTTGGGTCTGCTGGATATTGAGTGTTTGCTTCCCAGTGCTGAATCTCACGGGTTTTCTTGGGACGTGAAGCAGTAAACAATCCCCTGGAATAATTCAGCAGGTTGAACAGCATCGATGGGAGGAAAGGAATTGTCGACATTTTGGGTCGAAACCCTGCATTAGGACTGCAAGAGTGGAGAGGGAAGATGCCCAATGTAAGTGGTAAAACAGGAGTCCGAGGCGATTGATGGACTGAGGAGGGGTGAAAGATGATGGGTAGGTTGTGACAGGCAAAGAGAAAGTGGAAAATATAGAGGTGGGAGAAGGGTATTATGAATGTTGGAGACAGCTGTTGGAGGGAGATAATCAGGAACAGAAAGTGTGGGAATTGGATAAGTAAAGGAGGTAATAATGAGAACCATAGGGCAGGCACGGTAGTGTAGCGGTTAGCGTAACGCTATTACAGCGCCAGTGACCTGTGTTCAATTCCAGCCACTGTCTGTAAGGAGTTTGTACGTTCTTCCTGTGTCTGCGTGGGTTTCCTCCAGATGCTCCGGTTTCCTCCCACATTCCAAAGGCATACAGGTTAGGAAGTTGTGGATGTGCTATGTTGGCACCAGAAGCATGGCAACACTTGCAGGCTGCCCCCAGAACACTCTACGCAAAAAGATCTATTTCACTGTGTGTTTCGATGTACATGTGACCAATAAAGAAATCTTCAGTGGAGAGGTGAATGGCAGATGGGACCAGAATCAGATAGGGGAGAGGAGGGGTGGGAAAACCAGTGGGTGAACTGTGTGTGTATTGGGTGGAGAGGGATGGGGGCGGTGATGGGGGCTGGAGCTGGGTGAAGAGGTTGAGGGAAAGAGGCAAAAATAGGACTGGAGGAGGATTGGGGGGGGGAGGGAGAGGGAAAGAATCCACTGGAGGGGAGGGTTTGGAAAACTCAAATATTCATGCATTAGGATGTAGACTGCCCAGGATGAATACTGGGCAGGTGCTGTTCCTCTAGTGTGCATAGGGCCTCACTCTGGCAGTGGAGAAGGCTGAGGATGGATAGGTCAGTGTGGGAATGGGAAAGGGGATTGAAATGGCATGCAGATGGGAGCTCAGGATGACCATTGCAGACTGAGTGTAGGTGCTCTGCAAAACAGTCGTCCAGTCTATTCTCACACGTCCTTAATCCACCAATCACTCCAGACTCCTGTCTCATCACTCCCCCTCTTCCCACTCCACTCTCAGTTTTGACCCGAAATGTCGACAATTCCTTTCCTCCCACGGGTGGTGCTTGACCTGCTGAATTCCGCCAGCAGTTTGTTGTTCCAGATTCCAGCACCTGCAGTCTCTTTTATCTCTTTCTTAGGGTGTGGGTGTGGATGGCAAGGCCAGCTTTTATCACCCGTCCCTAAATGCTGACAGACGTTGTGGATGCAGCTTCTTGACTGTTGCACTAATATTCCAGTAGTCTTGATTAACTGAGAGTCTAGTTGGAGCACTTCAGAAGACTGTCAGAGTCTATCATGGTGGCTTAGGTCTGGTTTTGTCAATAGGCCGGACTGGGCAAGAAATGAAGCAGGCCTAAAGCATATGTGGGTTTCTAGGACCACCCAACAACTTCATTCTCAGTTTTATAGATACCATTTTTTTCTTTTACAGATTTAGTTTCTTAAACAGAGATTTTGGAGCTGTGTGCTCTATGAATTCTCTGGAGCTCCAATAAAGTGACAAAGTCACCATGCTTCCATCCCCACATCAGCTCAAAACTCAGAATTGAGGCCCTGATATTTCAACCACTGGGCTTTACTTTAATGCAGGGAGCTCATTAGACTAGGACGAGAGTTGATACAAATTGGTCACCTTGTTCCTACTGGATTTTGAAAGAAATTGTTTAAAAAGTAAATTTTGTCATCTCTCCCATTTCTGATTCACTCCTATGTTGGGTCTACAGGACAAGAAACTCACTTCCATTTCTTGCTCAAGCCCTCCAGTAAGATGACATTTGCTTCTGATGACATTGCTGAAACTCTGTCTAAATTCCCATTTTGAATGGGAATGTGACCATAAAGCTCACATTTAGCATGTCCATTTTGCTCCTGCCTCCTTTAGTGTAAGATTTGATTAGGGAGAACGTCATGCAGTACTTGAAGAGGAGAGTCTTAGGGAAACGTCCAGTGAGGCTATGTAGGTAGAAATAAGAAGAGGTGATTACTTTCATGGGATTGTACTATAGGCCCCCCAGTAGTCAGTGGGAATTAGAGGAGTAAATATGTAGGGAGATGGCAGACAGTTGTAGGAACAATAGGGTTGTAATAGGTGATTTTAACTTCTCTAATATTGACTGGGATTGCCATAGTGCTAAGGGATTAGATGGGGCAGAGTTTGTTAAATGTGTACAGGAAAGTTTTATCAAGCAATATGTATATGGTCCTACTTGGAGACAGGCAATACTGGACCTTCTCTTGGGAAATGAGGCTGGGCAAGTGGCTGAGATGACAGTGGGGGAGCACTTTGGGACCAGTGACCATAATTCTATTGGTTTTAAAATAGTTATGAGAAAAGATAGGACTGGTTCACAAATTAAACTCCTAAATTGGGGCAAGGCTAATTTTAATGGCATTAGACAGGAACTTGCAAAGGTAGATTGGGAGAGGTTGACTGTTAGCAGGTAAAGGGATGTCTGGCAAATGAGAAGCTTTTAAAAGTGAGGTAGGGAAAGTCCAGGGGCAAGGCTGGTAGGACCAGAGGCATAAGTTTTTCGCACGGAGGTGGTGGACATATGTATTGAGCTGGCAGAAGAAGTGTTTGAGGTGAGTACAGTTACAATGTTTCAAAGATATTTTAGGCAAGTTTATGGATAGGAAAGGTTTAGAGGGATATGAGCCAAATGCAAGCAAAAGGGACTGTGCAAGATGGCATCTTAGTTGGCACAACGAGTTGGGCCGAAGGTATAACTCTGTGTCACTTTGTGTCATTCAGCTTTTGTTTTGTTTTACCAAGTTATTGCTTCTGACATTTTAAATTTCAGTAGGTTATTTCAAACTATCAAATGTTTTTTTCTGATATATCAGATTTTGATTATACAGTATTTGGAACAGTGTTTATGAAAAGTGATATTTTCACATCTTGGATTTTTTTTGTGAAACTTATTTGTAGGGAAATCCATATTTCTTAAATGTTATCCCAAAAATATTGACTAATTTCATAACTAAATCTAGTCCAAACATATCACTGACCTTATGTAAACAGGGGGATTTATAAAATCACTTCTTCTGCAGCTGAGCTTTTTTAACTTATGCTTTTTCTTGGAGCAGGCCTTTTACTTGCCATAGATATATTAAATGAACATGAAAAGAAATTTCCCTTTCACAAGCTCTGAGCATGCATGGTATGTGAACTTGAATGCTCTTGCACAGTGTTGAAGGATTGTATTTCCTTTGGCTATTATGCTGGGATAGATGGAAGAGGGCTTTTAATTTTGCAGAACTGTAGCTGGACTTTGGTAAATGATTGGAAATTGTTCTTTCTGATGCTTTACTGGGTATTTGCATTTCATGGAATATCTGTGTGAAATTTTGAAAATAACCAGATCGAGTATCTGAGCTGTGTTGCATTTTTCGTTCTTTTAAATTTGGGTGATTTATGCCCCAGAAATCACAACGGTAGGCATCAGAAATTTGAACCATGATCTTGAAAGAGTCAAATTCACCTCAGTTGTGTTTTACAAAAGTAAGCCTGAATCTTGAAGTTCACAGCAATGGAACATTCAGGCTTCATGGATAAAACTTAACAGGTGCAATGTTGTCCCATGGCTGTGTACCTCCGAACCACAGTAACATCAGGAGTAGAATGATTTTCCCAGAGCAAGAGGCTAGGAACAGAAGAACATTTAGAAGTATTCATTGGGACAAAGAATTGGAGAAAAATGCAGCTTTGGATCTTCTTATTTCATTTGAAGTTGTTATCCAATTAAACCCACTCATCTGCTGGAGTGGTTTCCACGGTTAAAAAAAGACTGAGAATGTACCTAAGTTCTACCATGGTGGTGTGGATCAGAGGAGGGGGAGTGAGGTGACAGAAACTGTTATTAAAATAATGACAGCTGCAACAATGTGAAATCACCTACGTTAGAAATCTAACTTTGTGCCTAAGGCTGTCAGTTATAAAACCAGGTAATGGCAAAGGAAATGTTTGCAGTTAACTGATGAGAGAATAATTACAGCAGCAATGCGTGAAGCATAATGATAAGAAAATGAACTGAGGGAAAAGAAAAGAACCAATAAATGACATAGTAAAACAAATAAAGGAAATATAAAAGAACATTAACATGTGGAAGGAAAGACAGGAAAGGAATAAGACAAAATAAACCATTAAGAATGTTAAAAATATAATCAGTATTTCTTTGTAAGGAAATTAAAAAAAACAAATAGTTCTAATCCTTTGAAATGAATCTGCAGACAACTAACCCAAAATATAAGACAACTTTTGATGAGGTGCTTGTACTTATCTGAATATATATCTTCTTTGTGACAAAATAGACAAAGATGAATCTCACAACAGCTGCCTTCCTGTTGAATCCAGAAATGATTAAATCCTTTTTACCAGATGGATTTTGTTTTAAACTTGGGGACAAGCTATTAGCTAAGAGAGCACTCGAGTTTAAAGTTCTTTTTCTTTGTGTCTTTCAACTGGTTGTGTTATTTAAGACACCCATGAAGCAGTTAATTGAACATAACACACAATTTTGTTCCAAGATTAGAATCAAAAACCTGTCATTATTTTTGTTTCGCTGATAGGGAAATAAATATATTGGTTTCAAAAACAGCCCAAGAGATGTGCTATTTCTAAGCTTGTACTTGCATGTCAGCAATGCATATTATAGAAACAGCAATGATAAGATTAGGCACTTGTTATTTACAGCATCCTGAAACTCTTTGAATTCAAGAGCTAAAACCTGCAAATTGACAATTATTTAAGACTCTGAGGCAAAAGACAGAGTAGTGGAAGTAGATTGGTTACATTGTCCTAATGTTTGGCATAAGAGAAATAAGTGAGGCTCCTCAGCTTCCAGGCACCTGCAGCTTATCCAGAAATGCACTCTGCATTTTGCCAGCTGGCACTCTGGATCAAACAAAACGGATGGTTCTTTGAGCAAGTAGACTTTTTGTGATATTGAGCAGTATTGATATTTGTCCAGGAAAATCTTGGGTTAGGAGGCATCAAAAATTTCACAGAACAGCAGGATTTTCTGTCATTGCGCTTCCCAGCCTGTATGATTTTTTTTCTGTTTATTAAAATTAACAGGCGAATAAACACAGGCTAGAGAAAACTGAGCTGGGAAGTCCCACCCCAAGGGTCCAGAGTTGTTAGAGGTATTCGTCTGTGTTGGTGCCAGTTGGAATGCTTTCAAATCTACACCAATATTTGTAACTCCTCCAGTCATTCATTTAATAAATGTTGAAAGTGGAACTGACTCAGATCAGGAAATTCCCAGGTCCTGCTCAGGGTCTGTATAAACTGACTGCAATCAGGATTTTGAGAAGGCTACTGTAATTTCCCTCTGTAGTCCTGCACTGGGAGAAAAACCAAATCAGGCATTGTTATTGCTTCTAATTACTGCACAATGATTTGTCCTAGCAAGTGATATTGAGCTTAGCTGTGATGCTTCCATAAAGAAATAGTTTGCTGACGTTCACAATTTAGATTTACAGGAAGAATGATTCTCTGGGTGAGATGCAGCAGGACAAATTAATCCCTTGACATCTGTCTGTTTCAGGAGGGGAAGAAATGTCAGAGAAAATCAACACCATTTATGTGCAAATGCAGTACTTTTTGATATCATATTGCACAGCTGCTTTGAGTAAAAATAAGATTTTAATGGTGTGTTTCCAGCTGTGGTCACATGGAGAGCTGGCAAATTAGCAATTTTTCAGTAATATAGCATGGAATTGGCCACACTTCTCCCCTCTGTTGGGCCTAAACTGCAATAAGTTCAAGAGCCTAGGAGAAATAAAATGCTAGGTGCTTTCTGCAGCTTTTGTTAAATAGCATCACAGTGTACTACAATTACTCCCTTGGGGCCAAGACTTGGCATCAGTTTGTACCCATCACTCTGGAGGGTGGGACCTTGAAAATGTGAATTTTAAAAGTTTGCCAACTTTTCACAAACTTTTACAAACAAATCAACCTCACTTTCACTGATCACAATTTCACTTCCAACATGGACAGAGAAATTTCTCCCTTAGTAAATATGTATTCAGATTTGAATATCTCACAATCCTAGTATTAGTAATGGATTAAGTGGACAA
>JAUZTB010000065.1:17950693-17961315 GCA_034780895.1 Rhynchobatus australiae
TGTTGCGTTTTTGTGGTGCGTTTTGCAGTGAAAGCTGAATTAAATTGTCTCTTTTTCATTGGTCCCTTTAACAGTGATTAGCAAATAAAAATTTATTTGCAGTTTTTGCAATATGTTATCTTAGCATTGTTGCAATGGTCCTTCTGTGTGGTGCCAACAACCAAAGCAAGCAACTAGCCTACAGGTGCCAGAGGGAAGGCCCATGGACCACTCTGATGGCTTTTGACAGTCTGTGTGATCAAATGGGCTTTGCACCATTCACAAACGTCTATGATCAGAGGAATTTGGAAACAGTTGAAAACAATTAAATGATATTGAAAATGTTTTAAAAAGTCAAAAAATCAACATTGATAAATTTATTTTTAAAAGGTAAGATATCTTTATTAGTCACATGTACATCACACACAGTGAAATGCATCTTTTGCATAGAGTGTTCTGGGGGCAGCCTGCAAGTGTCACCATACTTCTGGCGCCAACATAGCATGCCCACAACTTCCCAATCTGCAAGTCTTTGGAATATGGAAAAACACAAATTTACATTGAAATTTAAAAAAAAACAAGAAAGATTACTTCAGAGATCAGCAACTCCATTTAAATGAATGGGCCAATACCAGATGTTCCAGCTCTGCATGGTGTTAAGATGCAGGGACACATATGGTGTACCCAACATCTTAGCCCAACAATTTATGGAGTGCTCCTAGACTCAAGGGGAGCACAGAAACAGAATAAGGTTTGGTGTTTGCCAATCTAGCCTCCAGTGCAATCTTTATTTTGACATTGCAGCATGCAATGCAGCCTGCCAGCAACTCTCCACAGATCCAAAGACTGTTCCAGCTTTTTCTCATATGAATAAAATGCAAATCTAAACCCATATTGCACAATGGAAGAAACAGAGAAAGAAAGATGATTGTAAAACAAAAAAAATCTCCTAAAACACATCAAGCTTAAGTAGTTAATCATTGTCTATTTGAATCATTAATAATAATTTCCAAACCTCTTGCGTCTTCCTGCGTAGAACAAGTTCCTGTTGCCGTTTTTGAGACTCTAAAGCCCGAATTTGGTACTGAAATAAAAAAAATAACATCTTTATATTTAGTGGCTATAAGGCAGAATACCCGATCAGTAAATAGGCCTTCCTTCTTCTTGCATCCTTCCTATGTATGGTTGGCTGTGAATTCTGTTGCCAGTCTTCATCCCCACTTATGATCATGATCTCTCCCTCCCCAGTACTTACTTCTTGCCTCCTCTGTTCCTTTTTCAGTTGTGCAATTTCACGGTTCCTTTTGCTTTCAATCATCCTCATTCGTTGCTGATCTTCTCTCATCTGTTTCATGAGCGTTACCTACAAAAGAAAATTCCAGGGGAAAACAAAACAAGTTATTAGGTGTGAGGTAATGTGAATAGGATTTCACAGCTGGTTAACCCTGCTGGTAAACCTGCATAAAGAGGGATGTGGCCAGATCTCCTAAACATTCAATTCATTGCATGTACTGCATATTCAATGTACATGAGAGGACACCAAGTTATGTGACATCATATACAGATAAAGTACAAGTTACAGCAATCAGCAATAAGTAAAATCTGATCTCTGCAAGAGGCAACAGGATTTTGAAGCTACACAATAACAGCATTAAATATGTGTGACTCGCACTTATGCAACAATCACTGACGTGTTTCCAGCATCAAAAGAAACAGGATCACCTTAATGTATGGAAGCAACATTTTTGCATTTCCATTATAATTCACGGGACAATCACATGATGAAAAGCAGCTCTTCTGAGGCAGGTCTGTCACAAGGTACATTTTTACTAGGAACCAGGACAGACACAGTGAATGTGTTGGGCAGGTGGTGGATAATCGACCGCAGCTCATGTGAGCACAAGCAGAGAAAAGAAGGGCAGACAGTTGTGCAGAGTCTGGCCAGAGGGGCCATATCGCTTCCAGTTCTGCTCAGACAGACAGATGAAAAACCCCAAGTGATATCAATGAAAAGGAGAATTGTGCAACAGCAGATTTCTAACATCTGCCAGACACACCATCTGCAGAAAGAGAGGGTCAAAGAGACCAAATCCACCCCTCCATTTTCCCCAGCTGACTCAATCTACTCATCATCCTTCACCCCTCCTCTGTCTACTGATCTCCTCTGGCCCCTGTCTCACCACTCCCCCTTTCCTCTTTACACTGGTTATCTCCACTCTCAGTCCTGATGCAGGGTTTCAACCTAAAACATCAACAATTCTCCCCCACCCCAACACAGATGTTGCTCAATTCACTGAGTTCCACCAGCAGATTGTTTGATATTCTGCTAACAATGGCTGCATTTATATGGTAGCTTCTCGGGAAAGAACATGCAAGAGGGATTTCATGGAATCAAAGAACTATCATGGCGTCGATGGAAGCCGACTGACCCATTAACTCCACGCTGGTTCCTAGCTGAGCAATCTGGTCAGTTCCATTTTTCCTTACTTCCCTACAGCACTGCACATTATTCTTTCAAGTACTATCCAATTCCTGTTTGAAAGCAAAAGCAGTCTGCTGAAGGAACTCAGTGGGTTAAGCAGCATCTGTGGGGTGGGGGGTGATGGAGAAAAGGAATCAGGTCAAAACCCTACATCAATCCTATTGCGGGATCTCGACCTGAAGTGTTGACTGTCCGTTTCCCTCCATATTTGTTGCCTGACCCACTGAGTTCCCCAGAGGTTTGTTTGTTCTTCTAGATTCCAGCATCTGTGTCTCCCTTTCGAAAGCAAGGTTTCATTCTGTTTCCACCGTCCTTACAGATGGTCAATTCCAGATCATAATAACTCCCTATGTAACAAAAAAACTACTTCACATCCCCCATGTATCCTTTGCTTGAAGTTTTAGATCAATTCCCCTGGTCCTTGAAACAATTATAAATAGGGTATCACACTATCTAAGCCAAGTCATGATTTTCCACACATCTATCAAATCTCCTTTCAATCTCCTTTGCCCCAAGAACAACCCTAGTTTCTAAAGTCTAATTACTGGCCATCTCCCTTCTTTCTCTCCAGTCCAAATGAAGGGTCTCAACCCAAAGTGTCAACTGTCCATTTCCCTCCAGAGATGCTGCCTGACCTGGTGAGTTCCTCCAGTGATTTGTGTGTTCCTCCAGATTCCACATTGGCAGTCCCTTGTGTCTCAAAGTCTGAGGTTACCTGCATCCTCTCTTGAACCTTCAGTTCAAATTGTGGTAAAAATCTCATGAAATCAGCCAAATGTAATTATTCTCATCAAATCAGGAATTCCTTCACTCAGTCAAAACTGTCACGTTTAACTAGAAATGATTTGTGCATGGGTTTGATTTAAAAATTTCTGCAAAATCAGCCTCTGACTCTGTCTTGTAGAAAGGAGTTAAAATTATACCTCCCACCCTTTCCATCTCATGTCTTGAAACAGAACAAAATAAATAATGTTTTGATATTTGGTATTACCCACAGCTTCCAATGATTCCAGAGACCGAAAGCAAAACAGCCATGCAGATAATCTGCCAGCCACACTGGTGAAGTCAATGTGCAACACAACCTAAAGAATAGGAAGCTCCAGGTTTAACCTTTGGCCCCAGCTGAGTTACTTGATATTACCCAATTGGCTGCAGATATCATTGTTTGGCAATGTGGGGAGAAGAGATTCAGCTCAGGATATTCCTCGTCTCCATCACCTGGAAAACGTGCAAGTACGTGGGCCTTGGGCAAGGATAAGATGGACCATGCCTGCAGGTTTCCTTTCTTCATGAAGAAGCATTCAGTCCAGATGAAGGGTCTCAACCCACAACTTTGACTGTCCATTTCCCTCCATAGTTGCTGCCTGACCTGCTGAGTTCCTCCAGCACATTTTGCATTGCTACAAATACTCATTGTCTGGGCTAAAGGAGTTCGCAAGGTAATGGAAGGTAACCCCACGTCTATAATATCACCAAGAACTCCACGTCTGAGAGAGCAAAGGGACAAAGTGATGCAAATGGAAATGTTACCTTGGTTTTCCTCATTTCAGCCACTTCACTCTGCAGTTTCCTCAACTCTCGTTCATAGCGAGTTTGATTTTTGAGTAGGCGTGCATGTTCTTTCTGTGCCATCTGCAGTTTCTGGAGCTCTCGGTTCATTTCCTTTAGTTTTTTCTCATAGTCTGCTTTAATCTTGCTTGCTCTTTCTTCCGTGTTGCATTCCATAGAACCTGAAACAAAAATTATAAGAATAATTTAACTTTCATCAATTTAAAATGCCACCTAAATATGGAACGTTGGCATGGCACCATGGTGCATTGTCATGGTGAACTGATAATTTAGGTTATGTTGCATTCAGGATTTTTTTCCAATGTGCATTTGCAATTTCAGTGGTGCCTTGATAATTGGTTTGTTACTGTCACTGGAACAGAGATACAGTGAAAAGCTTTTGTTTGCAATGCCACCTAGACAGATCATTCCATACATAAAATCATCGAGATAGTACAGAAGGATAAACAAACAGAATGCAAAATATAGTGTTGCAGTTACAGAGAAAGTGCAGCGCAGGTAGACAAATAAAGTGCTTCTTGTTGAATATTACACCTTGTTGCGATGTTACAAAACAGAAGGATAAAGGAGAAATATTCGCTCTCAAGTTGAGTTTCAGATCACTTTTCTCCGAGCACCCATTTCTATCTCTGCAACATTGCCTGACTCCTCATCTGCTGCTGAAGATCTCATTCATGCTTTCATTATTTCTAGACTTGTTCAGTCGATACACTTCTGCCTGGGCTCACTGATTCAACTCTCCATAAACTTGAAGACATCCAAAACTCTGCAATCTATGTCCTAACTCTCAAGTCCTTCCATGTCAAATCATTACTCAGGATAAGGGTTTTGCTGGCAAAGACCAGCACTTATTGCCCATTGATAATTGTCCAGGAGATGGTGGTAGTAAGCCGATGTTTGAGCTTCTAGTGAAGGTACACCCAGAACACCGTCAAGGAGGAAGTTCCAGGATTTAGACCCGGCGATGATGGAGCTATGGCAATACATTTCTCCATCAGGGTAGTGTGAGACTTGGAGGGGAACCTGCAGGTGGTGACATTATCCCATCCTGCTGTCCTTGGCCTTTTTAGTAGTAGAAGTCACAGTTCTGGGAGATGAAAATAAAAAAGAAAAACTGTAAATACTAGAAATCTGAAATCTAGAAAATGCTAGAAACACTCAGGTCAGGCAGCATCTGTGGATGGATAAACAGAGTTAACGTTTCAGGCCTAAGGCTCTTCATCAATTTTCAAAGATTATTAACTGTTTCACTTTCCACAGATGTTGGCTGACCTGCCTGGTGTTTCATGCATTTCTGATTTTAAGAACAATTTTGGGAGATGCTGTTAGTGTGACCTGAATGAGTTACTACAGTGTACTTGGATGAGTTACTACAGTGTACTTGGTAAATGGCCACGCAAACAGCAGCCACAGTGAACTGGCAATGCAGAGAATTAATATTCAGAGTGGTGGATAAGGTGCCATTCAAGCAGGTTGCTTTGTCCTGGATAGTGTTGAGCTCTTTGAGTATTATTGGTGCTCCAACCTTCTGCAAAAACGTAGGGTACTCCATCACACTCCTGATGTGCTTCGTAGATGGTGGAATGGGTTTTGGGTGTCAGGTGGTGAGTCAGTCTCTTCTGGTCACAGTATTTATTTGGCTGGTCCAGTTGATTTTCCAGTTAATGGTGAACTCCAGGATGTTGATAGTGGAAGACTTTGCAATGACATGCCTTTTTTGAAGGGAAGGTGGTTAGACCCTCTTTTACTAGGGGGAGAAGGGGCGGTATTGTCTGGCACTCTTGTGCAAATGCTACTTGCCACTCATCAGCCCTTGCCTGAATGTTGTCTTGGTCTTGCTGCATGCATGTGTGGACAACCTCATTTGGTCATGGGATGTGAAAAGAATGGAAAATTGTGGAATCATCAGGAAACATCCCCAACTCCTCATCTGATGATGGTAGAAAGCTTTTGATGATGCAGCTGAAAATAGCTGGGCCTCAGATAATAATCGTCCCTTTTTGACCATGATGCCTATCTGTGCTAATTCCATTTGCCCACATTAGACCCACATCCCTCTACTCTGTTCCAATACAATTGTACACAATATTCCATGTGCGGCCTGACAAATACTTTGTACAGCTACAACATGACATCCCAAATATTATACTCAATGCCTCAGTTCATGATGGAAAGCATAAAACTGCCATCTTCACTACTCTATCCACCTGTCTCCATTTTCAGAGAGCTATGAACTGCACCCCAAGGTCCCTGCCATGAATGTACATGTCCTGTTAGTATTTGACATCCCACAATGCATTACCTCACACTTGTTTGGATTAAATGCCATCTGTCACCACTCCATCCAACATTCCAACTGATCTATATCCCTCTGCATCATTTCACAACTTTCTTCTCTATCTACTACTCCACCAATTTCTGTGTCGTCAACAAACTTATTAATCAGTTCACCTATGTCTTCATCCAAGTTATTTAAATATATGACAAATAACAATGGTCCCAGCACTGATCCCTGTAATACACCACAGCTTATGACTTCCAGACAGAAAAAGACCCTTCAACCTCTACCCTTTGCCTCCAATCACGAAGCCAATTTTGGATCCAATTCATTAACACACCTTGGATACCATGTGCCCTCACCTTCTGGACCTGCCTAACAAGCCTTGCTAAAGTCCACGTAAACCACGTGTACCACCTTGCCTTCATCAATTTTCTTAATTACCTCCTCAAAACAAATCAGAGTTATGAGACAGGATTTCTCCTGCAGAAAATCACATTGCTGCCTCCTAATTAGTCCCTGCCTTTCCAAGTGAACAGAAATTCTGTCCCTTAGAATTTTTTCATTTCTCTACTACAGATGCAAGGCTCATCTATTGTGAACTGAAGAGATCATGTTCAATGCAGTTTCCATTGTACCCTAAATGAAGAGTTGCTTCTAAAAGCTGATTTCACATGACGTATGTAGAACATCTTCCCACTCCTGGCTTTTTTTTTTGTGGAGGAACAACTCACAACAAATGGCACATGTGTTTCGTCAATTCCCCAGGGTCTTGTTCATCAGTTAACCACATCACAAAGTCACAGTGTAAGCAGCTGAATTATCTCCAAGTGCTAGCCTTGCAAGTTAGGAAGAAGATTCCAATGGCAGCAAACAATTGAGTTGAAAGTTGTGCTAAAAAGGAGCCAAGAATTCATCTAACATGTGGGTATGCTACGTTGGTGCCGGAAGCATGGTGACAATTGCGGGCTGCCCGCAAAACACTATGCAAAAAGATGCATTTCACTGTGTGTTTCGATGTGTATATGACTAATAATAAAGATATCTTGTAATAGCAAGTTCTCAGTTGATGGTCTCCCTTAGCTGCTGCACCTACAGTTGTCCAGCAGATGGCACACCTTAGCTACAGCTCAAAGACAGCATTTTTTAAAAAATGTTGCTCTAGTTTCTGCAATATTATTTGTAAACGATAATTGTTGCATTAAGGTTGCCATGGATCTAAGTATCACATTAAATGGCTGACTACTTTCTGGTCTGCACAAATGTGTACATAAGCTTCAAGAGCAGTCTCTGAAGAGCTGGAGTGAACTGTACACATCTTGCTTGATCTCCTTGTGTATCACTTGTTTCAGTCTGTACGCTCCCCAGTGAACTTCATTAGATGTTAAGGCACCACCGAATATACACATCTTAAAATGGTGAATTAACCCCTCTGACATCTGGAAACAGGAAGGCTTACCCACAGGGAGAAGCCAGGGGACTACAACAGAGGCTCTTTAGAATGTGGTGGTCCTAATAATTATCCTCCCTAAAGCAGAGGAACAAAGAAGGCCATTGTTTTTGGTAACACAGATTGCAACCAGAAGTAAAAGAAGTCAGAGAGCTTCTAATAATACTTCAAAATAATCTTCAATATTGTAATTATATCTCTTATATATATTTTAAAAAAACCTTAAGAAACCATCAAAAAGAACTTTAAAACTCTCATAAGCCTAGATACTGAAACTACATATTTTCCTTTGAAAAAAATCCCTGAAATTTTACTGCTATTAATCATTGGGATGATGGAGTTTCAGAAATATCCTTTGCCCTCTGTTGCCCATTTTGAGCAATCCTTGGCAATTTTGCTCCCTTCCCTCCTCTCCATCCTCCCACACCCCAGTGAAACACGGAATTGTATGAAACAACATGGCCCACCAATGTTTATGTTTAAGGATGCAGAACACAAGCTGCTGTTGTTTTCTACTTCCAAGAATGATAACTGTGCTAAAATTATTTCTGAGTGTAGAGTGTGGCTTTATGCAATACCGTAAAAGAGATGTTTGTGAAACAGGAGACAATCTTTATAATTCAGCCAAACTTTACATCATTGAAACTACAAAAGTAATAATTGTCACCTCTTCTTCCCCTTCACCTGAAGACCAAATATTAATGCATAAAAAAGGTTAAATGGAAATACATAGAAATACATTCACTAGCAGGCACGGTAATGTAGCAGTTAACATAACACTATTACAGCGCCAGCGACCTGGGTTCAATTCTGGCCACTGTCTGTAAAGAGTTTGTACTTTCTCCCTGCGTCTGCGTGGGTTTCCTCTGGGTGCTCTGGTTTCCTCCCACATTCCAAAGATGTATGGGTTAGGAAGTTGTGGGCATGCTACGTTGGTGCCAGAATCATGGTGACACTTGCGGGCTGCTCCCCCAGAACACTCAATGCAAAAGATGTATTTCACTGTGTGTTTCAATGTACATGTGACTAATAAAGATATCTTATCTTATCTAACCTTTGAACTAAAAATCAACCAAAACAAAGGTCAGACACATTTTTGAAAGGAGGATTAGTGTTTGCTTATCTCTTGATCATTAGAAGTAGTTTGTTGACTTTAAATTAAGTATGTATGGAAACCATGTTGAACTATTTTAAGCAGATGTAGCTATAATTACAACATATTTTGAAAACATGATAACTGGGAGAAGTGATACAAAAATTCAGTGCTCTTTCTCACTGTCAACACGGAACAGTTTTCATCAAAAATTTGTGAATAAATAACCCATACCAAGATTCTTCAGAACACGGTCTCTCTCCAGCTGTGTGTCCCGGATCTTGTTCTGCAATAGGATAAGTTTCTCCTCATATTGTTGTTTCAGTATTTGTAATCGTCGCTGGCTATTCTCAAGCTCATCAATCAGTTTCTGCTTGATTTCAATTTCACAAGTTATGTCAGCAAGATCAGCCTGATAGTTGACTGAAAATAAGCCAAAGAAACAAGAGTAAAATTATTTAAGAGTTGTACGCAAGTTATTGAAAACTTAAATTGCTGTGCAACAGTCTAAAAATATTAAACATTTCGATTGAATCCAATTAAACAAACAAGAAGGTAGTACTTAAAACAGCAATGAATCCGAACTCAAAATATTTAAAATGTTACACTATTAAAATAACATGATTCACCTGTGTTACCAAGTACAACTAAGACAAAGCACAGAGATAAGTATGCATATCAGTAAATAATAAGCTGCCTTCTGTAGCTTAGATATATTCAGTTTTTAGTATATAATGCACATTAAAATACTAAAGCAATAGATTTTGACCAGGGTTCATCTCTTTCAGAAAATGGACTAACTTAGCTTAAAAGTAATAAAACTAGATTACTACACAAGCAGATGGAAAATAAAGCCTTAAGAAATAGACAGATTGGGGAATATAAAGTCTAACCAATTTGAGACGGACACTGCAGATTAACTGATCAGACAACCAAGAGGCAATCTGGAAATGGAAGTTTGATTTGAGTCACAAAGAGATACAAGGAAATTTTTTAGATCACAGTATAACATGACTGCTGTTTTTCAATATTTTCCTCTCTTACAAAGAAGTCTATACAGCATCAGCACAATCTATGGAATTTAAACTTTCCAAACAGATTTTGATTTCTAAGTCCAAATTTCTCTTCTACTATCCTGCACAGAAGAACTGACAGCCACAGCAGCACTGTTATTCGTTTCTAATGCAATGATATCCTTCTGAATGACCGAGAATTTCAAAGCAGTCTGAATTAGAGCTTTACCCAGTACAGTGGAAGCTGCAGCTGTCCCATAGAGGCCACTGTTAGGGACGTAGCCAGTCTCACTTCTACAATTACAGTGAGCTGTGGAAGCCAGTCATAGCCTCTGAGGCAGCATTCATTGCAACATGTTAGGAGGTGGGGAGTGGAAACAATGTTAGGGAGGAGAAACATGAACTGGCTGGAATATTGGTCAAAGGCAGCAAGTAAATACAGGACGGAAGGGGATTTGGAATGTAATAAACAGAAGCCAGACAGCTACGTGGATAGCGTACTTCTTGCCTGAATATGGAGTGATTTGAAGCAGTAACTACCTTTTCAGTGGGAGGTCCAGCCAATGGCCTCAGATGTAAATCAATTTTACAACAGTACCTGAAACAGGCATGTAGCCTTTGATTTGCATCAATGACCTTTGGTCAATTTCAGGGATGTGACTAGAAGTGCTAATCAACGTGACATGTGTTGTAATTCTGGGTGTGGAATAAGCACATTTTATTGCTCAACATATTACATCCTGCAGTGCTTACTTTTT
>JAUZTB010000065.1:18213135-18224207 GCA_034780895.1 Rhynchobatus australiae
GTCACACTCCAGTACTCTGATGTGGTGGAGTGTAGTACAGGGGTATTATGGGTGCTATCTCAGTGCGAGCAGACAGGTACATTTACAGAATGGTGCAATGATCTATTCTCATGGATGTAGATAAGGAACCTCTGAGTTAGTTTTCAGAGATCAATAACATAAAGACTCAAATTTTTCTCATCAAATTAAAATTATTTTCTAGTTCATGTAAAAATGGGGTGACACATAGCAATCAATTACTGGAATTATCCATTGCAAATAAGCATTGAAAGAGGGTGGGTGGGTGAGAATGTGTGCAGGTGACTCATTTTTGTTTTTTACTTTACCGTTGGATCACAGATCCTTTCATTTACTTCACGCTTCTGATATCGTTATTTTATTGTGAAGATTCCCAAATGTCACTGCTGATGTATTGAGCCAGGCTACAGACATGTTGCAGTGATTGGTAAGGACATAGGGGAAAGATCTTTGGCTGACCTGAGATCAGTGATCATCTGCCCTTGAGCCATATAGAAAAAACAACATGGCCCTCGCCACAATCTTCCATTGGGAGTCACACTCCAGTGCTTTGGTGTGGCGGAGTGTTGTACAGGTGCGCTCTCAGTCTGAGCAGCTGGGTACATTTACAGAATAGTTTTGGCAGCTAATGAGTCTTTATGCAGCTCAAAACATTCAAAAAAATCACTTGGTT
The DNA here is from genome assembly GCA_034780895.1 of Rhynchobatus australiae. Classification (NCBI taxonomy): domain Eukaryota; kingdom Metazoa; phylum Chordata; class Chondrichthyes; order Rhinopristiformes; family Rhynchobatidae; genus Rhynchobatus; species Rhynchobatus australiae. The sequence continues at coordinate 18,213,827 of JAUZTB010000065.1, forward strand.
TGTCAAAAATGCAGCTAATGTTAAATAAAACAACTTAATGTCTTGAAGAAAATTAGAAAGCATACTCAAACCCTAGAAAATAATTTAATACATTGAAACAGATTTAATTTATTTTTAAATGTTCCTTTTAACTTTTGCATAATTGCTGATTTCTCCCATTCATCTGAATGGTACTGCTCCCGTGCAACAAATTAAACTTCCCACAGACTCAGCGAGTAGGATTCCAGCCAGGGAGCTGTGAACTCTGCAGAAGGAGTCCATGAGGAGCCTACCAATACTTACTGATACAACTACCAGCACAGGTCGAAACGTACCAATCTGATGAAGAGTCGTCGATCGGAAGATTCTTTTCCCACTGATGTGGCCTGGTTGTTGTGTAGTTGCAGCATTTTCTGGTTTTATTTTGAAAGATGCTTTCACTGGTTTTAAATTCATGCTAGAGCTCAGCAATGGCACTCTTTCTGAGAAATACCGGCAGGTCAATGAATTAGCTCTGCCGCTGGGGTGAAAGATCAGTTCCAGTAACTAACCATGTTGTCAGTCCACCACAACTACTTGCTTACAACCAACCCTTAATCCACAGTTTGGTCTGAAAGCCTGAGAACTTATGAGTAAATACACCTACATGTGAACTGTGAATAAACACACCCACAAGTGACCTACTAAATATATTGCAAACAGAACATTTACTGTTTGGGTGTATTATTATTTAATTTCAAATTCATTTCAGTTTACCAGAAGGAAATTCCAGTGGGGATTCTCCCCCTTGTCTGCCAAAACGTCAGTGGTGTACTGTTTTCTCAGCAAACCTATCCCTTTTTTTGCTCAAGCCACAGTGGATAGGCAAGAGAACCCCTCACAGAAATGACAGATGACACCAGTATTGGTGGTGTAGCAGACAGGTGACACCAACATTGGTGGGATAGTGGATAGTAGTGGATAGCGAAGAAAATTGTTAAAGGTTACAAGAGGAAATAGATCAAGCGGGAAAGTGGGCAAGGGAATGGCAGATGGAATTTAACTTGGACTAGTGTGAAGTTATGCGGTTTGGTAAGTTAAACCAGGGAAGGACAGATGCAGTGAATGGCAGGTTCCTGGGAAATGTGGTTTAACAGAGAGGCCTTAGGATATGAGTACATAGTTCCCTGAAAATGGTAACACAGTTTTGGTGGCGAATAAAGCATATGGCATGCTTATCTTCATCAGCTGAGGCATTGAGTACAAGAGTTGGGACATCATTTTGTAGTTGTACAAAACGTTGGTCAGCCCACACTTGGAGTATTGTGTACAGTTCTGATTGCCACATTACAGGAAAGATGTGTTTAAGCAAGAGAGGGTAAAGCAAAATTCACAAGGATGTTGTCTGGGTTGAAGCACCTTGAGTTGTAAGGAGAAATTGGATAGGCTGGGTCTGTTTTCCCTGGAATAAAGGAAGCTGAGAGGTGACATGATAGAGGCATATAAGATTATAAGGAGCACAGATAGGGTAAAGAGACACAGTCTGTTTCCCATTTCTAAAATGACGTGGCATAGTTTTAAGGTAAAAGGAAGGAGGTTAAAGAGGATTTGGGGGTAAATTTTTCACACGGAGAATAGTTGATATCTGGAGTGAGCTGCCAGAGGAGGTGGTGGAGGCAGGAACAGTAACAACATTTAAAAGGGACCTGGATAGACACCTGAATGAGCAAGGTATAGAATTAATACAGGCAAGTGGGGTTAGTATAGAATGGGCATGATGATTGGCATTGAGTGCAGTGGGCTGAAGGATCTTTTTCCACACTATATATCTCCATGACTCAGTGACAGAATATCCATTCACCTCAATTTTAGATGATCCTTATTCAGTTAATTCACTGAAAAATGACTAAAACTGAAACTCTTAAATCAATTTCCAGCTACACCCACTGTATCTATTCCAAATAACTGAAAAATATAAGTTGATAAAGCTTGATAAACAAAACCTTATTTGCTTCTGTCGCAGTTATGGAGCTTCAGCATTTTATATAATCTATTCACACAAACTAATTGTGATGAAGATTGCTATTAGATCTGTAAGAAAGTATGTGTTCCTGCTATTTTAATATAAATTCCAAGCGTAAATTTATGATGTGAAGAAACAGTGGAGGAAATAGATTACTAATGATGTGAATATAGAATTATCAGGATGTAGCAGTTACAGAAATTCACATGGGAGCAATTTCATTTAAGTTGACTAGATTTCATTTTAAATTGTTATTATGTTGGAATTATGCTGCATGATATTAGTTTAAAAATTCTTAATATGCCTTTTTCTCTTACATTTTAATTAAAAGAAACATGAAAGGTAAACATAGTTCAACTTGAAAGAGAAAGACTGGCAAATATTACTCCAGGGCTCAGGGTAGTGATGTTTTTTAATTGGCAATATTCCATGCACCCCTTTCAACATCCCACGAACTATGAAGCACCTTGGGAAATTTTACCATGCCTTTAAAAAAACTGTGATTTACATCTTCACACTTGCACAGAGCCCTTTATAAGTGAAAGGCTTCAAAGACTAAGTGAAAGTACAAAGAGGTTGAATTCAAGGAGGTGGAAGTTTGTCCTTGGTTGCTTGCACTAAATGTTTTTCCACCCATTCTAAAACTTTGTTCCAAAGTACAAAACAGTTTCAGAAATCATCACCAAATCAAGTATTTAGCATTTCTGACCAAGGATGAATTTCTGCTTCATGGTGTTTAAGAGTAGATGGTAGAAAACATATGTAACTCTTTTCACATGTAACATGTTTTGCAAATGGAACAGATTGGTGCTTTTGGCTGTTAAATCACAAATGACTTTGATGAAATAAAGCTCAATAAAAATTCAAGTCCTTCACATTGAAATGCAACATCCTATCAGGACAAACAAATCTAATGATTCCTTTCTGTCCTTGTGGGTTCTTGGTTCATTATCTAAGAGCAAAACCATGGTGAGTTCTGACTAATAATAAAAAAAGCAATGCCAAAATTATCTTGTTAATCAGCATTGATGCATTTTTTAATATTTTAAATGAAAGTTCTGTTTCAGTTTTTATTACTAACTTGGGACTGGATTTTGCTTGAGGCAACTAGTAATGGATGGTTAAATCCATTCCAACCTCTCTTTTCAGTTTTCCATTACAAATGGTGTGTGCCATATTACATCATTTAAATGTTCATCTGTGATTGATGTGGTAGGGTGCAAGCTACATTTTGTGACAGCGGCTGGTGGCAAGATGGGATAAAATCTGAATGAGTACCAGATTATTTGCTGACAGTTCAGTTGTGGGCAGAAATCATTAAATCCAAAGCAGGAACTCCATTACGGCCAGCAACAAACCAAACCAAAGATAAGCATTCTAATACAAACCGCTTTGGTCCCCAGGAACTTCTTGCACCGAAAGTTGAGTGACATTTTTCCTCATCCTGATGAGAGTTAAATTGCACTTGTGTTAGTCACCTTCAGTGAAAGTGGAGACAAAGTGGAAATGTACAACTATTCTATTAGCAAAGGACTATAAAAGACAAAATATCATTTAGAGGGTAGATCCACCAGCAGAGTGGCAACATTTTTGGTTTTTATTTCAAAGTTGCATCATTTAGATTTTATTTTGACTCCTTATGGTTTCATTGCAATTTGTCACTTCTCAAGCGAGGTTTATCAGCCCATAGAAAGGGTTGTGGTAAACAGCACGAATTTTTATGGGCTCGTTGGATTGCTCAACAGAAAATAATGACTATTATTTCCCTTCTGATAAACAGAATTTAATAGCTTATTAGCTTTTCAGGTAGAAAATTAGCTTCTGCCACAAATCCTCTTTGCTCCATTTGGTATCAGGATTTTATAGTTGCACCAGCCAATCTTCAGCTCTTGTTGACAGTACATCAGAGGACAGTAACCAATAATTTTACTTGAACAGATAGTATTTGGTAGATAAGTAACCTCCTGAGATATACTTGATTTGAGTCTTGCCTTTTTCAGCTCTTCAGATATCTGAGATATTATGTCCATTGGCAATTCTTCCTAACCACTGATGGTAGCATTTAACCATAAAAATATGCTTTTTTCCCCCATTTGTTCTTTATTCTGACACCATAAAAATTTCTAAGTCAACAGAAGAGATTTATTTTGTGTTGTATTTATGTTGTACAACACTTTTAATGTAATCTTGGCTGTGAGTCCTTTCACTGTGCCAATACATGCCTGAAACAGGTACTTGAACTATAAAGACCTGGTGAGAAGGGGAACAACCAATAATTGAGAGACAGATTTACCACCAGCATATCCGAGCAAGATGGCATGCTTGGCATCCTACATTACAATAGTAGGTACACTTTAGAAATACTTCATTAGTTGTCAAGCACTTTGAGATGTCCTGATATGATGAAATGAATTAAACAGATACAAGTTCTTTTTACATTGGTTTTGGTGAATTACTCATTTTGAGCACAATTCCTGCAGTCAATGCTGTTTTGCTGGGAAGAAAGAAAGCATAGTCACTTTGATCTGTCGCTATTGTAATGTATTTGGAATCAGAAATAGAATAATTCTCTCTGGACTATCAGTTTTGAAAGCTAAATATAAAATATACACTGCTTAATAGCCTATACATGAAACAAAAGCCCTCTGTATCTTCAAAGGCCTGTTATTTCAAAAATAGAGAAATTGCCACAACTGAGCATAAAACATCATATGACTGACTAAATGTGACTTGCTAAATTTATCAGTTACATAACAAGGGTCCTTTTTTAGCTGGAGTTACTTTTCATTGAATGGAAAATTTGCGCTGTAAACATTGCACGGCTGTGCAGAATTTCTTTGATTTTTTTCCCACCCAAAGCACTAAAAGCTAATTGAATTTGGTGATAATCAGCACCATACCAATAGATTGGTCACCTCAGAAAGGAGTTTTCTCAACCCAATGTTCAGCTATTTATAAAAAGAAAGGGTGAGTTAAAACTCAAAAAAAATTTTAACATGAATTAACCAATATAATATCTCACATTTAGAGAGTTCTACTTAAATAGAATGCTCCAAAGTGGTTTACCAGAGAGCACAAACACTAAACAGCAGACAGAACAGATTAACAAGGGCTGGTTGACAACTGGTGTAGATTACATTGACAAACTATTGCTGCATCAAGTGATTTAACCATCTCTTTCTCTGACATCAAGGACACAAATTACAATTTTCTTTCTTGGAATATGATTTTCCCAAACAACTCTAAACCTTTTACCTCTAATAAAGTAATCCTCCACTGCTTCTTTCCAGTTCTGATCTAACTCCATGTCAACATACTATATTTACACATATAAATATAAGAGATGATCAAATGGTTGATAAGATATAAGATATTTATTTTTTCTCATATGTGCATCGAAACACACAATGAAATGCATCTTTTTGCATTACTGAGAATGTGCTGAGGGCAGCCCATAAGTGTCGCCAGCATAGCACGCTCACAACTCCTAACCTGTACGTCTTTGGAATGTGGGAGGAAACCGGAGCACCCAGAGCTCCACGCAGACACAGGGAGAATGTACAACTCTTTACAGACAGCAGCAGGCATTGACCCTGGTTGCTGGTGCTGTAATAGAGTTATGCTAACCACTACACTACCATGCCAAAGCCTTTGCTGCTTCAGAAGCTGAGCACGTCATTACATGGAAGTAATGGTTCTGATTTTAATGCCTATTACACCATTTATCAGGTATAGCATGACATTTTATTCAATTTTTTTGGGTTGCAACCATTACTGGCAAGACCAGTACTTATTGCCCATCCTTAAAAGTTGTACTAATTGTCTATTATTGTGTTCAAAAGGATGCATTCAAATGTCCAGCCAAATGGCTTGCTTGTTGCTAAAACCATCACATAATCCAAACAATCAAGCATTGGGCTATCTCATGGGGGTCCTTAACTGAGAGGGGGAACCACAGTGTTTGAGGAGAGAGTCTTTAGGCAATAGGACATTTCTATTCCATCTATGATATTTCTTTATACATTTTTGGTTTTTATAAGTCATTCTGTTGGTAGTCATTAAAATTGATTGATCTGTAAATGTGGCCACTGGTGAACTGCCCACAGCCAGCACGGAGATACAGACAGACTTTGCACCAGCTTTGGATCAGTGATGTCTCCTCTATGAGAAACCAGACCGATCTAAATAGAAGGGACACATGAGGTGACAGGGCCTTACAGGACACAATTCCATCAATAGAAAGAGTGGAAACAAGTCCTCAAAAAGGCTGCGGAAGTAAGAAGTGTAGTGTGGGGGAAGGAACCACGGAACATGTATGACCTCTGCAAGAAAAGTCTTAGTACTGAATCCCTTTGGACTAATCAGGTACATGTTTGGATGAGAATATAAAGACTTTCCACCACAGACATTACGAGTTGTCCATAAATTATGGCTGCATCCAATGGGGTCACAGAGTAAATATGCCTAAAGAATTAACAAGTAGAGCAATGGAAGTATCTCACCCAGAGCACTTAGACATCATTAATATAAAGGCTGTAGCTAATGACTTTTTTTTCTATTGGTGCAGTGTCTGAAAGAGTTAGCCAACAAGTGCACAGAATGCCTCAAATATCATTCACTGCCACCAAGAATACCACTTCAAGCATGGAAGTGATTCTCAAGGCCATTCTAGTATGTGAATGTAGACTGGTGTGAGAAAAAAATGGTGCTGTGGTATATTCAAGATGGAATGAGATAAAGCATATGAGGTCATGCACTATTACAGGACATACTTTGGAGAAACTCAGTTTCACTTTTACAACACCTGGTGTTCCTGATGAGATTGTACCAGAAAATTGTCTATGAATACAGTACTTTCAACGTGAACAATTTTCAAAAAGAAATGGCATTAAACATCATTCTACATTGTCTGGCCTCAAACAGAGAAGCTGAAAGTTAGCTCATCGAGGGAAAGAGGCATTCTAGAAACAAGTCAGGGAAAAGAGAACAAGTATAATAATGTGTCATCAATGTTTGGATATTTTTTTAAACTAAGGATTGATGTTTCATTCTGCTACCAAGAATCCTCCTGATGCACAGAAGGTTTTGGGCACATCTGAGTCTGATTCACACAATCCTGTAAGGAAGGTGGATGGCAATTTAAATAAAGCATTTGCTATGAAGAAAAGAAGTTCAGCCTACAAGATAAGGTTTGTATTTTGTCTCCAGTCGGCGATGAGAAAGCAGGATATCAGAGAGATTGTGGTGATATACTGTTTAAGAATTATCTCTGATGAGCTGATGAGAGCTTCAGAAAGATTCATCTTGACCACTTGTAACATGTTACTGAAGAAAATAGCAAGGAAGTTTGTAAGTTTGACTATGCTTCAAAAGTAAGATCTATTACAAATCAAGAAGAAACAACACAGAACATCACAATGACAGCCAAGAATTGACACCTTCAACAAGTCCAGACATGGATGATGCACCAACAACAACTGTAGGGCCTTTAAAGTCAACACAAACAACACCAAAATAGTAAATGAGAACAAAAAGAATTCAAAACCTAATTTATCATGTAAACTTTTAAATCAATCAATGTTATTAAATTAGTTTAATCTTTCTTTTCTGTGGCGTATATCTAAATGAATGTTATGTAATGGTGTGATACACTTGATAAAACGTGTGCATATGAATATTCTGAGTTCTTTTCAAATAATTTGGACACTCCTTCTGGAGCTCTCTCTATTTTCTGCACACCTTGCATGCAACTTCAGGAAGAACTCACAAGGGTAAATACACTGCACAGTGCTGAAGTTATATAAAATGCATTTATAGGGAATGAAGCAAAGAAACCTTCAAGGACTGAACATTGTTGATGAAAATTTGATTCTGTAAGCCGAAAAGGCAAAAACCATGGGAAAAAAGTATAAAAATAACACATTTTGTTTACATCAGAACATTATACAATAAATCATGTTCACATTTTTTTGGTAACATACGACTTTTATAACAGAAGGAAACTATTAAATTATTGACAGTGACCTTGTTAGAAGTCCGATTCAGAAAGTCTTATGATTTTGAGTCATTCATGATTTGCTGTGCAATGGCTTTTATTCCACATGATTCTACATGTTTGTTCTATTGGCTCAAATTTATTAAAACACATGGATTATTTTTGCTTCTGACTGTTACAGACCTATGAGGAACATAACCCACACAAAACATGAAATAAAGTTTGGACAAAGGGCAATGCAATTGAAACGGCAACAGTCTTTTTTTGAATATTGACTTAGTCCCTTTCTAAAGTCATCAGGAGACTGATCTTGGCCAATGTTGAAACCTCAACTCAACTCTTCCTGCAGCAGGGAACCAGCCTCTAATGGGAAACATCAATCTTCATTCTAAGTTTGTCTAAGCGTTAATCAATATAAGCAGTCAAGCTCTGCTTCTTTTTGCTGTTTGGATTGGTTAAGTTGTTTCAAAATGATGATTCGAGGTGAGTATGAATAGACAGAAAATGCTGCTGCTTTGGCTCAGAGTATATCACACTTGTCCTTGAGTCAGTAAACCAAAGTGTCAAATGCCACTCCAGTAATCTAAACACAAAAAATCTGGGCTGGTGCAGTATTAAAGGTAGTTCTACTTATATGTGCTGCCGTTCTGATAAGGTACAATCTGCTGTCTTAGAATTTCACAGTACAGGCTTTTGATCCTGAGTAGCCTCAATGGGGTAGATGTGGAGAAGGTGACTATTCTTGTGGGAGACTCAAGGACTTGGGGGTCACTACTTACAAATGAGAAGTTTCCCATTTATAACAGAGGTGAGGTGAATTTTTTTCTCCCGGGGGTTGTGAGTCCTTGCAGCTTTCTTCCTCAAAGTCCAGGGGAATTGGAGGTTTCGGATACTTTTAAAGCAGAGGATGAAAGGTTACCAGAGTTGGAAGGAATGGGAAGTTGAGGTCACAATCCCGTCATCTTATTAAATGGTGAAGCTGGCTTGAGGGGTGGAATGGGCAAGTCTTGCTCCTAATTTGTGAATTTGTGCAATTCTTTGAAGAAGATTATTCTGGAATTGTGAGCAATATTCATGACTCAACTAAAAGCCAAATAAAGATCAGATGATTGGTTTTTGCTGTATGCCATTTTATGGGAGCTTGCTGTGTACAATATCTGCCATATTTCCTATACTATGAAAGGGTCACAGGTGTTTCATTGCTTGTTATGTGCTTTGGAATGTCCTGAGCTTATGAGAAAATAACTGGCACTAATGAATGGAGATTGGTGTGTTGCAAATGAAACATTTTAATTAATTAATGGCATCTTAATCAGTCATATAGGTATGATTATAAATGGTCTGGAGGGGAACAGGGTGAACTTTTAAACACATCTACTCCTCTAAACACGGGAACAAAGACAGGAATAGCTATGAGACTGCAGTCATGACCAAATGCATCAAAGTATGGAAAAACAAGCACGTTAATAGTGCCACCAAAATAAGATTTTACAAACACTGTTGTGTTCACAGTCATGTCCAACTATGAAAAGTGATCCTTCAAAACTGAAAAATGCTTGCAAACATTTGCAGTGAAACATTATTGTAAAGGATTAAGGATACTGTATCCAGAAAGTAAATCAAATGTCAAGGTATAATAGACAATGAATTCTGTTGCTGGGAAACAAGAGGCTCTTGTTAACACAATTAAATAGGGATTTGGCTATATCTTGAGGAGCAACAGTCTCTGAAAAATAATAATTCAAGCCACAATTATAGTTAAGAGAGAATAAGACCATCAAAGAAAAGATCTAGTGAGAAGAGATCAAGCAGTGGACTGGAGCCACACAATCTCAAGCTAATCTGGAAGCTCCTAGACCAGATGCATTGGAGGCTTTTAACTGCAGAGGGATCTAGAAGGGAACTGACAATCTAGTGACAGGTCGCAATAACATGAAAAATTCCAGATTTTCTTTAAATGAGTTGTTGCCCATACTTCAAAAAACTGTATTCCTCAGTCATTCAAGGGGTGAGTTTCTTGGATTCCAGCAATGTGATCGGTATAACACCCACATCAAGTGATTGCAAACTACATGGAAAATGTTGTTTTGCCTTTCAAAAGACACTGCATCTGCATTTCTCAGCTTTAAGAAGGTAAACGTGATCTTCAATACTTCCACTGTACATCAGCAATCACTTTACAAGATGTAGATGTTAACAACAATCAAGACACCAGAGGATCCAAAGGATAGTGAAACATAAGAAGACAGAAAAGCAGAGGTAAAGCAACAGATTGAATGTTTGGGCACATGCAGCTCCTTCCCAATGTATTAGATTTACTTTGTTATCTTAATTTTTTTTAGAATTCTTGCTTGAACAAAATAACTATATCTTTATTAGTCACATGCACATTGAAACACACAGTG